>VZTL01066050.1:6940-22726 GCA_013400535.1 Scopus umbretta | reverse complement strand
CCCCCCCGGTAATTGTGGAGAAGAATAAGTTCTCCCCTCAGCTTCCTTTTCTCCAGACTAAACAGCCCCAGCTCCCTCAGCCGCTTCTCACAGGACTTGTTCCCTAGACACTTCAGCATCTTCATTGCTCTTTTTTGGATGCATTCCAGCACCTCGATGTTAACAAAAGAGTGAGGGGCCCAAAACTCAGAGAACTGTGAATCCTCTGAACTATCAGGATATAGGCATCTTAAATTGAATAACTAATGCTAGTTACAATAATGATTCTATGCTTCAGTGATTATAATACCGTCACCTCACACCACAGGTGATGGATAAAATCAATAATGACCATTTAGATAATACAGTGATAAATATCAAAAGCTGACAAAAAGTGAATAATACTGTTTTAAGTGCAAGTTATAAATAGCATGGGCCTAAAAACATAAAACAAAATGTTAAGAAGTTGCTCATTCTGTGCTTGTTGTGTAAGCATTGAGGAGGGTGTTGGTCTCTTCTCCCAAGTAACTATTGATAGGATGAGAGGAAACGGAAAGTAGGTCAGAGTCTTGGTTTCAGCTGGGATAAAGTTAATTTTCTTCCTAGTAGCTGGCATAGTGCTGTGTCTTGGATTTAGGATGAGAATAATGTTGATAACACACTGATGTTCTTAGTTGTTGCTAAGTAGTGTTTATACTAGTCAAGGACGTTTTCAGCTTCCCATGCTCTGCCAGGGGCACAAGAAGCTGGGAGGGAGCATAGGCAGGTAACCTGTGCGGGGAGACCCCAATGGATGGAAAAAAAGGTCAGAAAGTAGTTTGCCTTATTTATGGAGAAGTTATTTTGACTTAAAGTAATGTCTTACATGAATAAGGCAAGACTGAATTCACAGGCAAAATAAATAATGATCAGCAGAAGAATTAAGATGTTATCACTTATTTCTTGAGCCAATTAGTATTGGACAGTGGAATGCATTATAGTAGGGTAGATAGAACACAGTGAAGAACGTACCACAAAAAGATTTCATTAATTAAGGTGGCTTTTTTTTTTTATTTTCCATTTCTGCAGTTTCAGGAAG
This sequence comes from Scopus umbretta, assembly GCA_013400535.1. Taxonomy (NCBI): domain Eukaryota; kingdom Metazoa; phylum Chordata; class Aves; order Pelecaniformes; family Scopidae; genus Scopus; species Scopus umbretta. The sequence continues at coordinate 21,669 of VZTL01066050.1, read as the reverse complement.
AGATTGTGTTCTAAAAAGACAACTCCTACCTGAAGAAGAGTCCCAAGACAGCTTGTGACACCACTGTAGCATCAAGCAGGAGCTGGCATTTTTATCCCTTGTTTTATTTACTTGTTTTGTGTGAACAAAATAGTATCGCAATGACATAAAAAATAGCATAAATGTGCTATAAATGTTTTTTAAAAGGAAGAACTCTTTCTATGTAAGTAGAATATATTATTAATGTGTGTAGGTGTGTTTAAAAAGGAGATAAACACATTGTTTTTTGTCTTCCTTATTAGAAAGCTGAAGTGGAGGAATTAATCCTTAGAGGTTCAGACAGAGACATGATTTTTTGTTCCAGTAAATGTCTTGTATGACTTCACCTCACTAAAGTGACAGATGTCAATAAGAAGAAAGTTCCTTTGAGGGTGTATTAATATACTATAACTTAAGCAGAATGTTGGTCTAAATGATTTTTACCTGATCTAAATGATCAGACATTTTTACAGGTACTTCCTCTGAAAATTACAGTATTGTAACCAGACCAGTAATAAGAAATTATCTAGTAGATCCTGGCACATATGAGCTGTAATAAACAATAAAAAAAAAATGTTTATGGAACAGTCCTTTCCATGAAAGTGCTGTAGGAATAGGGATTTGAGAAGGAAGAGCTTCTTAGTATGGTCCTTTGAAGACCACAATTCTGTAATGATTCATTCATTCAGCCATTACCAGTTTCGCAGCACATAGAAATTTAAAAGAAATGTTCTTCAGCTGCCTCTTTTGAGTTAAAATATTTTAGCAACAACCCAACATCTTTTTCTTCATATGAATAACTTTCAAATGAACCATCTTGATAAAGGCAGAAATATAACCAGTGGGAAACTTTTCCTACTTGCCTTAACATTTAAATTGAAAACCACACAGAAATCTTCCAGTGGAGGAGCTGGTAAAATGAACGAAATTAACAACTGCTTCATTTGATGGCTTCTTTTTAAGTCAAAAATGTTTGTGATTAACTAGAAGGATTTTTCAGGTCAGGCATGGAACTACTGATGGAAGAGAAAGGTAGAGACCAACTTCAGAAAGATCAGTATTCAAACTTATTCTTTATGCCAGAAAGTAACTGCAGTCATCACTGAGACTCCATGGCTACATGCACAGCATGTGACTGATTAATCAGCTTGTCCCATGACTGTTTTCCTTCACTTTACAGAACTTAACAGCATAATAGCAAAAGAATATCAATATGACGTAGAAAAGTCTCAAGATTTTGTGCAGATGTAAACCAGCTGTCTGTTTCTTAACTGAAAATTGGCTATTTCCAAAACTCTATGCATGCTTCAAATTTCACTTGAAACTTTCTTAAAATCTGATTTTATTTTTTTTCTTTAAAATTTGATTTCCTGTCAGAATCCAGCCAATGTCAGTTCTTCACAATATTGAGAATATACTTATCATCTCAAACAGCAGGTGGGAGAAGGAGAAGAGGTGAAGTTCGTTCTTTCCCTGTCATGCTGTATCTCCAAGCAGTGAAAATAGATGAAAGTCAGTTAACAATGTGCCTTTTAGAAAGTCTTTTTAAAAGTTGAATTTTGTGCACCAGGTTGAAATAATCCATATTACATCAGAGTAAGCAAACTGCAGAGGTAGATTTATGCAGATTATTTTGCGGGTGTTATATTTTGGTACCAGTGGGGATAACCTACTTGAGAACAGCTGTATCTTATCTAGCCCCTTGCACGATCCATCTCAGGATAGATCACAAGTTTTTATAACACTCCAATGAGCAGCTGCTACATACAGCCTGACTGACCCATTATATTTCTACAGAATTGCAAAATCAGTAATGGCTTTGTGCTGTTCACAAAGATTTGAGAATGCAGAGGGCTCAATAGCACATGCATGATACCTCCTGTTTTGATTTCCCTCAAGGACAAACTACAGTGAATAAAAGACAACTACATTAGGAGACAGGTAAAAATGCTGGAATGTAAAACCTCAGACAGTTTTTGAAAATGTGCATCAGACTTACGAATATGTCATTCAGATGTCAAGTAAGGGATGGGAGAAGAAAAAGGAGACAGAAAATGCATGACAAAACCCAAAAAATCTATTAGATGATTAATAGAAGATTGCATTTAGGAGCAAAATGAACCCTTGTAAGAAGTTGCAGTCTAAAGCTGAAACTAATGAGAGTTTATTTGAATTCGAAGCAGTTTATACTAGAATCAGGCTCAAAAGGAAAAAAAAGAAAAAAAAAAAAAAAGAAAGAAAAATCACCCAGCTATGTAGGGCAGACCAGTTGTGCCTTTGAAATGCCTGTTTCTGTCCTATGATTGAAAAAGATGTTTTGAAAGATTAGGTCATATGTAGCCATCCCCTAATTAGATAGATAATTAGGCAAGTTTTACTGTGGACTTCGTTAAGGCCTGACTTTCACCTAGATATGGCAAAGATTATTTAGAATTTGGATCTGATTCCAAAGGAAAAATGTGTTTATATGACTGACTGATCCAGAATAACTGAGAGAAGCAGCACATCAGGAGTTTTTATCAATATTTAATGTTATTTCTTTTTATTTCATGATATCATAACATAGACCTCACAGATATTACAATGTAATTGGTGCTTTTATTGTACAAGTTATATAGCCATCTAGGTAGTCATAATTGGAGAGAGAGAGAAGGAGATGTTTAAAGTATGAGTAATTTCAATCTAAAGTAGATGAATTGTGCCCAAAATATTTTATTATCTCTTTCTATGTTGTGGTTTAACCCCAGTCAACAACTAAGCACCACACAGCTGCCCGCTCACCCTCCCTCCAAACTGGTTGGATGGGGGAGAGAATCAGAAAAAAAAAGTAAAACCCATGGGTTGAGAATAAAGGCAGTTTAATAGGATAGCAGAGGAAGAGAAAGTAATAATAATAATAACAATAAAAGAATATACAAGACAAGTGATGCACAATGCAATTGCTCACCACCCACTCACCAATGCCCAGCCCATCCCTGAGCAGCGATTGCTGCCCCCCGCCCAACTCCCCCCAGTTTCTATACTGAGCGTGACGCCATATGGTATGGAATAGCCCTTTGGGCAGTTGGGGTCAGCTGTCCTGGCTGTGCCCCCTCCCAGCTCCTTGTGCCCCTGGCAGAGCATGGGAAGCTGAAAAGTACTTGACTAGTACAAACACTACCTAGCAACAACTAAACAATCAGCGTGTTATCAGCATTATTCTCATCCTAAATCCAAAACACAACACTATGCCAGCTCCTAGGAGGAAAATTAACTCTGTATTCCTAGGAAGAAAATTAACTCTATCTCAGCTGAAAGCAGGACATTTTACTTTTCTACATCTATGAAGTGAACCTATGGTTTGTCTCATATATGGAAATCTTTGCTATAAAAGCCTTCAGCCACATTCAGTGAACCTTATGCACTTTGACAAAGTAAGCTATTAAAGATGGAAGTAAGAGTGACCTAGGCTAGATGTTACAAAGAAGGGATCGCACATTTCTTCAGGAAAAAGCAACATAGTATTTCTGTTACTTACCTGTTTTAGTTTTGAATAATTCTTTAACGAAAATGCATTGGAAGTGATGATTGGAAGGAAGGATTCACAAATGGATTTCTGTGTTGCAAAGGAGGCCAAAGACAAATTTAAAACTCACACAAGTGTTATTTCAGCCCAGAAAACCAAAACTTGGAGCATACTGAAATGCTTCACAGGTCTATGCTATCTTTTGGGGTGTGAGAAAAAAGTGAATATTGCACTCAGAGAGAGAGGGCTTCAGAGGTACTTGAGAAGGGACAAACCAATATTGTAGCAGTGATCAGTAGGATCACTTGCTTTCTTATCTAACGTGGTATTTCCTGAATAAACATAAAACAGAGACAGAGTAAAGGGGAAAAAAACATAGCTGTTCATTTATGTTTTCTTATGACATTTCCAGGGCAGTCTGGCTTTGTTCAAAACCAAGCATTTTTGATGAAAGGCATTTTCTAGTGGGTGACAAATGTACTTGGTACTAAAAGCCAAAACTAAACTCCAAACAAGCATATGTTATATACACATAGTATCTTATTGTTTTTAATCTACTGGTTCCAAATTGAAATGTGGCTTTCATGTCACAGTCTTTTGGCCCTGGAGAATACCACTGAACATCTTTGATTACTGTTAAGACTCTGGTGGAATAAAAACACTAGGCCGATTTCAGTACAGTCATATCCCATCACATCACTTTTTTTTTCTGAATATTTAAGAACATTTTCAGAGTAAGACACTATGGCTGAGTTTCTACATAGAACCTACTTTTGTCTCTTCTCTGGTCCTTACCATCTTTTTCAAAGGCATTCTCTGGAGAAGGCTGAATCCTTGCAGTTGTAGTACATAATTCATTACTGTTTTTTCCAACCACCATCAAAAAGAGTGTTTCCATATGTGCTCTTTCTCTTGTACCTTCACTCTTTTTTCCTCCTAAGTGAGTACGGGATTGCATTACTGCTGTCTTTTTGGTCTATAGAGAGGGGAAAAAAAATCCCATATGATTGATAATGATTTCTCTTCCTGGGCACTTGGTAGAAGCGCACTGTGTGGCAGTTGTTCCCTTTTTCATTTGAGTTTCCTCTCAGTCTTTCCAGTATAGTTTGCAAACTTTTCCTATCAAAAATTGAATAAAAAGAGAAAGAATTGCATTAAAAAAATGTACTAAAAATTAAGTTCATATAGGTTGATTGTTTTAATGTTGAAGAATATGAAAAAGGGGAAAAAATAAGGAAACAGTGATGTAATATCTGTTCACCTATAGCAGCTACCATCAGATTCAAGGATTTACGGAACTTGTGATTCTCTTTTGATCAACCTGTCCTTACACAGCCCCTGGAAGGTCTCAATACCATGAAAATTTATTTAAACGTTAGCATTTCTTATTTTTTTTTTTTTTTTAAATTCATGCTCTGTTTTTATCCACAATTAGATAAATGTGACCAGCTACATCCCAAAATATGAAAATATAACATTTTGGATGATATCGCTATAAATGCTCTTTTGGACCAGTTAAAGCTAAAGAAAGAAGGTAATTTTCCCATCCTTATAAACAGTAATTTGGCTGACCGTCTTTCACTCTATGGGCCATTCACAGATGAGGCCTTGTTAATGACTCTCACTTTCTCACATGCAGCTATTAGAGATTCATTCTAAACTGATCTTTATTTACATGTCACTGTCTTCAAGACTAAGGCAGCTCTAGGCACAGGCAAAATAAGCACTTGTCTAGGATATCACAGCACTGAGAGGCAACACACCAGACCCCTGCAGTCTATTTTACCTATGCTTGCATCCTGAAGAAGAAGCTGTTACTCTGGACAGTGATGGAGCAGTGGGTACTGGAGTCAGGACACAGTGGTATCAATTGAAATGATCTACTGATGCCCCCTTCCTCCATCTACTCATCTTCCCACCCCATCTTTGTTCCTCATCCCTCCCTTTATAGTCTACCCCTAGCTTTTCATCTGGTGGAAAGAAAAAGTCATCTTTGTCTATGCATCTGAGTAGCCTTGAGCTGTCTCTGTTCATAACTGAATCTCACTGATTTAATTTTTAATTGTTTTTCTCTGAGGTTTTGGAGCATGCTTGTTTTCACTTCCAGCTTTGTTCAGCTTTGGTTGCTCAATGAAGTTGCTGGGGGAATGAGAACAAACTCTGACTCAGAACAACTTTCTTACTTCTTTGCTAAGTAAGAAACTGGTGTCGGATTCTGTATGTCATTTCCTTTCCGTATCCCATAGCATCTGCACATCTTTTTCATCCGCAGCCGACATGGATGAACTAAATTTCAGTTGTCAGTGAAGTAAGGCTTTATGACATTTTAAAGTATGTAGTTACTTTTACTTTGTTCAGAGACTTCTCTGTCATCTAACCTCTACATGTCCAGGTATTCTGTGCTCTGGCATAATATTAGTAAAGTGGACTGAGATCTATTTGGAAATCCAGTCATATATTAGTACTTACTGCTGGCTTACTTATAACAAAATGTCAAAGAAGGAAAATACAGAAATAATAAATCTGCAAAGTTTTCAACAGAGAAAAAAATTACTGTGACAAAAATTGGTAAAAAATACATATTTTCTGATCTTAGAAGATTTTTCTGATTTGCTGCTAGCAGAAAATTATATGTATTGTTTGAAAAACTGAGGTTCTTGGAACTACACTTTTCTTGCAGATTTATTTGCACCTTCCACATACAAACACTGTGCATTATGTTGAGTTGGAAACTTCTCAAAACTGTAAGTAGAGAATAATCTTTGTGCATACAGTAAATATTATTTTACAGTCATTATGGCCATGAAGGGTATCTTACAGTATAATAATAAAATACAGAGTGTCTTTGTTGAGAATATATGGTCAAATTTCCCATAAAATTCAAAGAAAAAATGGTAAAATGGCTGGGCAATGAGAAGAGGATTTTATGGAAATAGGAATAATGTTTCATTTTATCACATTGAATAAGTTTGTACTTAGTAAAACAGGAAAAGTTTTTTTTTTTTCCAATTGTAAGAAATTTTCAAGACATCAAAATTTTTTGTTCTCTGAATAAGAAATAATGACTACAGTTTTGATTTTCCATAAATACAGTTCAAACAAAAAAAAATTAAACTGTTTCTCTGGAATATTTAAAAAGCCTGAACTCACCTTACATTCAGGAAAAATTTTTTTCCAACAACAAAAAAATCTCCTAGTATACAGTACAGATTTGTTTAAAAGACACTAATAAAGAATGTTTTTGAATTTTTTTCTTTTTAAATTTCAGTCAAGAAATTATTGGAAATTGCTTTCTTCAGAGGAAATTTTATTATCAATAAAGCATTTCTATCATAAGGAGAAGCTGTTAACAGCAGGAACAGCCACATAATGCTTGCCAGGATCTCTGTTATTGTAATTAACATCCTTATTGGCAGATGCACAGAAATCCTTGGACTTGTGCTTATCCTTCTTAGGATAGCCCATTTCTCTTCACTGTTTTTTCTGCATGGCATGATGGGGATTGTTGCTATTGCCAGTTTGAAGAAATAGACCAAAAAGGACAGGGAGATGAGAAATATCCTAAGTAGTATCTTATTCCTATTGCTCTGCTGGGAAAAATGAATGTTCCAGTGCTCAAATAATTTCCAGTTAATTTTCCAATAGTGAAATTTATTTTTAGTTACAATAAAAAAACCACAAGTTTTTTTTTTAATATCATATTCCTAATAACCACTTGTATAAGCGTAATAGTCTTCTTCATCAGGCAAACCTGAAAACAATGTTGCTGTTATCAGCATAGATGGAGAAGCATTCTGTATTTTCCCAAAAGCTCATAAAGCTATCAATATGGGCTCCCCCAGAATTTTTTTCAGTGATTCAATAACAGCATCCGCTAGATTTCTGCTACATTTGCCTCTTTTCAGAATAAGAAATGCATTAAAGTCCTACAGACAAAGTAAATTTTCTTCCAAGACTCATTTTAAATACCTCCTGTGTGGTGTAGACATACTGCTGGGGAATTGCTAAATGTAAACTTCACAGAATTCCACAATAAATCAATGTCACATATCATAGAATCATAGAATCATTTAGGTTGAAAAGACCCTCAAGATCATCGAGTCCAACCGTTAACCTAACACTGCCAAGTCCACTACTAAACCATGTCCCTAAGAACCATGTCTACATGTCTTTTAAATACCTGCAGGAATGGTGACTCCACCACTTCCCTGAGCAGCCTGTTCTAATGCTTGAAAACCCTTTTGGTGAAGGAATATTTCCTAATATCTAATCTAAACCTCCCCTGATGCAACTTGAGGCCGTTTCCTCTTGTTCTATCACTTGCTATTAGGGAGAAAAGACTGACACCCACCTTGCTACAGCCTCACAGGACTTATGATCTAGACCCTTCACCAGCTTTGTTGCCCTCCTCTGGACACACTCAATGTCCTTCTTGGAGTAAGGGGCCCAAAAATGAACACAGTATTCAAGGTGTGACCTCACCTGTGCCAAGTACAGGGGGCAATCACTTCCCTACTCCTGCTGGCCACACTATTCCTGATACAAGCCAGGATGCCCCTGGCCTTCTTGGCCACCTGGGCACACTGCTGGCTCATGTTCAGCTGGCTCTCAGCCAGCTGTCCAGGTCCTTTTCCACCGGGCAGCTTTCCAGCCACTCTTCCCCAAGCCTGTAGTGTCACATGGGGTTGTTGTGACCAAAGTGTGGGACCCGGCACTTGGCCTTCTTGAACCTCATATAGTCGGCCTCAGCCCATCGATCCAGGCTGTCCAGATCCCTCTGCAGAGCCTTTCTACCCTCAAGCAGATCAACACTCCCGCCCATCTTGGTGTCATCTGCAAATTTAGTGAGGGTGTACTCGATCCCCTCATCTAGATCATTGATAAAGACATTAAACAAGGCTGGCCCCAGTACTGAGCCCTGGGAAACACTGCTTGTGACCGGCCGCCAACTGGATTTAATTCCACTCACCACCACTCTTTGGACATGGCTATGCAGCCAGTTTTTTACCCAGTGAAGAGTATGCCCATCCAAGACATGAGCAGCTGGTTTCTCCAGGAGAATGCTGTGGAAGACAGTGTCAAAGGCTTTACTAAAGTCGAGGTAGAGAACATCCACAGCCTTTCTTCATCCACTAGTTGGGTCACCTTGTCATAGAAGGAGATCAGGTTGGTCAAGCAGGACCTGCCTTTCATGAACCCATGCTGACTGGGCCTGACCCCTGGTTGTCCTGTACGTGCCCACTAAGCACACCAAAGATGAGGTGCTCAATAATCTTCCCCAGCACAAAAGTCAGGCTGACAGCCTTCTAGTTCCCTGATCCTCCTTCTGGCCCTTCTTGTAGATGAGTGTCACATTTGCTAACCTCCAGTCAACTGGAACCTCCCCGGTTAGCAGGACTGCTGATAAGTGATTGAAAGCGGCTTATTGAGAACTTCCGCTAGCTCCCTCAGTACCCTTGGGTGGGTGCCATCCGGCCCCATAGGCTTGTGTGTGTCTAAATGGTGTAGTAGGTCGCTAACCATTGCCCCTTGGATTATGGGTGCTTTATTCTGCTCCCTGTCCATGTCTTCCAGCTCAGCGAGCTGGGTACCCCAAGAACTGGTGTTACTATTAAAGACTGAGGCAAAGAAGTCATTAAATACGTCAGCCTTTGTGATGATGTTTGCCCCCACATCCAATAAAGGATGGAGATTCTCCTTAGCTCTCTTTTTGTTGTTAATGTATTTATAGATATAATTTTTTATTGTCTTTTACAGCAATAGCCAGATTAAATTCTAGTTATGCTTTGGCCCTTCTAATTTTCTCCCTGCATAACCTCATGGCATCTTTGTAGACCTTTTGAGTTGCTTGCTCCTTCTTTCAAAGGTCATAAACTCTCTTTTTTAACCTGAGTTCCAGCTAAAGCTCTATTTTCATCCAGGCCAGCCTTCTTCCCCACCAGCTCATCTTTTGGCATGTAGGAACAGACTGCTCCTCTGCCTTTAAGATTTTCGTCTTGAAAAACATCCATCTTTCTTGGACTCCTTTGCCCTTCAGGACGCCATATATGCTATAGTACAGTCCCTTTGATGTTTTCAAATACAATAAATTGCACACCCAAGGCAGGTCTTTATTTTATGTTTTATATAATTGGTATATAATACTTTTTGTAAAATTATTTTATGTTGGATAATACTATAAAACAAGCTATATAGATGTAAATCTATATGCACATTCTGCTACATTTATAAAAGCAGATAATGGAATCAGAATAAACTTGGAATCTCTTATTGTTTTGCTTTGGTACTAGCTTAACATTCTGTAAAATAAATCAGAATGTGGCAACATATCTAAACCATAAAAGTATAATTGAATTCTAATGTTAGTTATTTTTCTCCTGTGCATATGTTCATGTGCATTATATGTAGTTATATATGTACCTATATGCACAGATCTATATGCAGTTTTGTAACTGGACAACAGTTTTATAAAGTAACAATTTTTCATTTCTCATCTTCAGCAGAAGAATAACGTGTTGTTGACTTTTCTGTCTTATCATGAAAGACGCAATGGAAATATTGCAATTATAAAGGCAATTTGGCAAAGAAAAATGTCTAAAAAAGCAGATGCAATCCTAGGTTATATTATTCAAGCTATTTCCAGTAGGCAAATGGAAATGCGATTGAATTGTGATTGTGCAGTCTTCAGTCGGAATATATATTCTTTTGAGCAAAACAAAAACGACATCGATTGCAAGGGAAATTACTGTATTACCAGCATCGGAAAACTTATCAAAGGAAAAGTAACTGAAAAAACCTTTGACTCATCTAGCCTACTTAAATGAATGTTCTCTCCAAAACCATGAAGGTAAATACCAAGAAAGCATAAAATCTGAACAGCAGTATTAGTTAGTATTAACATTATCCTCAAACTGAAAAAAATGTAAATGTGCTAAACTGAAAGTTAGAAAAAAGGGTTCTAGCCACTAGAACAGTACAACTTCACCATATCAGTCCAAGAACAGGAGGAAACTGTAAAACTCTCTGCAGTGCTTAGCTTCATAAATGTAAGTACATTTATATAACATGGTTTTCTGTCATAGTAAATATCTATGAACAACAATGCAGGAGACCAATTACGTTCTGTGCCCTGTGCTCCAAATATAAAGCCACAAAAAAGTGTATCAATTATTGCCTGTTACAAGAGTTGTGCTGTAGTTTGGAATGACATGTTTTTACTGCAGTCTTGAGCAGTGGGAGTTAATTTCACACTATTTGAAAGAAATTAGTGAAATTTGGAGAAGAGGAAAAGAAATTGATCCAGGATAAAAATTTCTTAAAATCTGTATGGTGTGGAATTAACAGTATGTAGTATAAGAGATTCTCTAGCATTTCTCAAATTCAGCTATACCATTCTGTTCTAGTTCAGGTTTTGTATAAAGTGATTTCTACGTGCTTTCTAAAATACATTAAGCAAATTATCATTCATGAATCTTCTTTTACTCTTTTGTCATGAGGAAAATATTGTTCAAATTTCTGTTTTATGTCCACTTGCTTATGTATTTTTACTACTGACTGCTTAGATCTTCACAATCTTCATGCAAGAGCAGACAAAGTGTTACCTCCTACTTCAATCATTTTTATTCTTTAACTCTTCCCTTGTGTATGAAAAAGAAATCTATCAACCACAGCTTCTGTCTAGAATTCATGGTGAACATGCCTACATTCTTTGTACGAAAATTAAAGAGAATTAATAATCTATCACAACATGACTGTCTCTTCTATTTATTGGAAGATATAGAACTGACAAAGGAGAAAAATGAATATCAATCAGAAACTGAGGTATACTTCTAAATGTTGGTGTTAAACATTTGTTTTCACTCTGGATTTAGGAACTGACTAAACAGTTTGTCATATCTCAAGCAAGCAAAGCACATGTTACCTTCTACAGAATTGGGAGAATTTTAGTGTCTAAATGGACTTTTCATTTTAACTCATTTTTTAAAGCTTGAAAACTGAATAAAGTGTTGAAGTTTGGGTCAAACAAAACATCTTGTTCATTAGTGGTAAACAATTGCTCATGATTAGAAGAAATGTTGTGTGTGCCAAAAAAGGTAGTATTTTTCTTAAGTAATTTTATACAATTTAAACCAATAATGTTTTGGTATGGTGAACAAAAAGTAAGAGTTATTTATTTACATATGACAAACCCAAACCAGCATGTTACTAGTTATTCACAACAGTATATATATTTTATACTATAAAAACATGCCATACCCTGTGCTTCTGTGTTATATTGAACTATATGTGTAACAAATTATGTCCAACTGCACAACAGAAACCAGTTAATAGGCAGATTTTATGCTAATGATACCATCTTCAGAAGTGAAATTTGACTGGTTTGCACCTCACTTTTTTTCCAGAATCTTGAGTTAATTTTATGTTTCCAGCCTCCCCTTTCCCTCTATAGCTGAATGTGCTATTTATCTATAACTCTCTTGGTGGAGACACTGAAGAGAAGCAAGGTTGCTGCTGGTTTAGATATCCTGCTATTTCCTCTGATGCAGAAATACAGCTTTTGACAAGACCTGTGCTATCCATACATTATACAGTAACTAAAAGGTAAGAGATCTTATGTCTTAACAGTAGCTTCAGCTTTTATAAACGTCTGTGTGATTTTCTCAGTTAGAAACGGGATGTATTTCATAATCATCTCTGACAATGAACAGGGAGATCACAATAAGCTTTTTTCCTTGTGCTGGAAAGGTGAATTATGTACTTTTCTAGGACTAGAGCTTAAACAGCTGGGATTTCTTTTTCTTATTCCCTGCTGCTTATCTTATTACATTCTGCTTCTGCTCTTTCAGCAGCTATGCATATCTGGTTTTGTTAAATTTGTTAAAGGTGGTGATCTAGGGTGTGCTGAGAATGAAACACTACAGATTAAACCGAAAATAATTTAGAATATGGTCATTTAGTTTATGTGTATCTCCAAACTAACCACAACATATGTTTAGGACATGTACTGCAAGACTCAGAAGAAACACATCTTTATTAGTGCCACTGGGTAAAGAATACCTGCTTAGAGAATATTAGAAAAAGCTAAGCTGAATAGATGGAAGTAATTACTTCCCTCTAAATAATTGCCAGATATCCACAGCATGAGTACTGCACCCAGTTTTGGGCCCCCAGTAAAAGATAGACATTCCCCTATGAAGAATGTCTGTGAGAGTTGGTGTTGTTTAACCTGGAGATGAGAAGGTTCTGGGGAAACTTTATTGTGGCCTTTCAATACTTAAAGGGGGCTTATATGAAAGACAAAACCTTTTACCAGGGCCTGTAATAACAGGACAACGGGTAACAGTTTTAAACTAAAAAGGGTGAGATTTACATTGGACATAAGGAAAAAGTTATTTACCATGAGGGTGGTGAGACACTGGAACAGGTTGCCCAGAAAAGCTGTGGATGACCTGTCATTGGAAGTGTACAAGGTCAACTTGGATTTTAGCAACCTGATCTGGTAGAAGATGTTCCTGTCCACAGCAGGGGCTGGAACTAGATGATCTTTGAAGGTCCCTTCCAACCTGAACCATTATATGATTCTGTGATTCTGTGGTAAACAGGAGTAAGTTCAGCACAAGGTCATGATGATGTTTGAGGGCTGAAGCACTTGCCCTGTGAGGGGAGGCAGAGGAATTCAAGCTTGTTCAGCCTGGAGTAGAGATGGCTTCTAGTGGACCAAACAACAGCCCACTTGATAACCTATGGGAGGGTTATCAAGAAGTTGGAGCCAGCATTTTCACAGGGAGGCATGGCAGAAACATGAGAGAAAATAGACTTAAACTGAAAAAAGAGAGGTTCAGACTGCTATAAAGAGAAACTTCTTCCTGATAATGACAGTCAGGCAGTGCAACAGGCTGTCTAGAGAGGTGGTGTAGTCTTTCCATTCTTGGAGGTTTTCAAGATCTGAATCAAACCCTGAAAAATCTAGTCTGATCTCATATCTGACCTTACTTTGAATAGGAGGTTGGACTAGAAATCTTCTGATGTCTCTTCCAACCTGAATTGCCCTATGATCCTATGAATAAATACATTTTTATCCAAGAGCAGAAGGCAATGTAATTTCTAATGGTCCATCTTTCCTTTTCCACAGTCTTTGGACTGACTCTTAAATCGTGCTGGCTGAACAGATTAAGTTGCCTTTACTGCATATGGTTTCATACTACTAGAGAAGTAAAATTCTTCTATTTGTTCTTTGAAGATATTAGGTGAGAACCAAATTATTGAGTACTTTGAGGAAAAGAACTTAGATCTTAATCTGTACTGAATGTTTGTGAAGACAGTCCAAACAATGGCAGATAAATTAAATATTTCAGTAACCATATGTGTTAATAAGAAGATATGCCTCAGTAGTCCCTTCCATTTTTCCCATTCCAAATACTTCATGCTCAAGCATACTTCATCAGTGCAGTCTGGCTGAAAAATTAAAAAGATATTAATAGAACTTACTATTAATAGTGATTGCTTTTAGTAAAAGTTTACTGACATCAAATAAAGGAAATTCCTAATTGGACTGAATCAACCACTTTTGGATGTGTACTTTGCTGTGTACTCAGCATTTATAATTAATGACAAGAATGTTCTCAAGGATACGTACTCAGCTTGAATAAATATATGATCAGTTCCATTATTATTAGATCAAGAAATAAAGAATTTATGGTCTAAAGAACTTATGATCTAAAGAATGTAGGCAACTTAGCTTAGAGAAAAAATGTAACGGTGTTTCTTCAAACACATGGAGTAGAAACAGCAGGTTAGAAAAGAACAAGATCTGCTGTTGTTGTGTTTGATTTTTCTTAAAAGTTGACTCTCTGAATCTGCAAGATCCAACAGAGCAATGGGAAGCTGGTGCCAATAACTTGTTCAGAGCAGCAGATACAAATATAGTATATGCTGAACTGTGTATTTTTGCTTAAGCTACTCTGCAAAATTATTATTATTTTAGCCTTCAAGTTATTTATCTCAGAATATTAATTTGAACATTGTTAGTGTTATCACACTGAGAATTTTGGGTATATAATGATTTAATTGCATGTATTGAAGAACATAACAGTAGGAAAAGAATTTTCAGTTTAAATCTGAAAACAGAATGGTTTTCTGAACATCAAATAAAATCAGGTAGATAAAAATTATCGTAAATAACAACAATGAAATGAAAAAAAAAAAA
>VZTL01066049.1:3106-24141 GCA_013400535.1 Scopus umbretta | reverse complement strand
TCCTGTCTGTTTCTTTGTGTGTTTGGGCTGTGGAGTAGTTCTCTGTCCTTGCTGTAAGGGCACTAGGCTGACCTGAAGTACTATTTCATGCTGGTTTTTCTTCTGAAAGTATTTCAAAGGGGATTGTTCTTTGAAAACTGTGCAAAATAATTGTTCATTTAAAAGAAGGAAGCTATAAATATGCTTTTGCAAAGCATATTTAGTCATGTAATTGGAGAGAAAATTTTCTGTCAGCCTCTGACATACAATTTTAGGATAATTGTCTTAAATCAATAGTAACTGAATTTACATGTCTGTGTCACACAACTAGCTTAGACTTACAACTCTGTTGTTGAATATACAGATTTTAAATTTCATGCTTGCCATCAGCATGTCTAGTTTTTAAAGGAAAAGCTTTAAAATACCAACAATATTCTGAGGTTTATTTTCGAAGATGCATGTACATCCATAATGGATTAACAGCATGTTTTAACAAACCATTTATTTGCTTTAGGAGCGACAGAGAGAAGCTGTTTCAAACAGGATCTCTCATCACCGTCTATCTCTAGTCACCTCCTACTGAACTTAAGGTTGAATACTGGGGGTCATGAGGGAAAGAAAACAATAATTAAAGGGAAAAAGTTGATTGAGCTGTTTCTTTTCTCCTTCAGTATGATTAGTATGTGAGAAGCTGGCTGAGTACTCTACTGTATATCATTAGTTCAAACATTTCTGACTTGATTTAGCTTTAATGGTGACTTTTTAAGTTTCATTTCTGTATTTTGTGGAGAATGGCTTAAGTAGTAAAGGCAGTAAAAGTTCTTGTTAGAAGAATTTGTTTCTATAAATCTTAATCTTGGAATTCTGTTAGATTACAATGGGACTGTTTCTAAGAACACACCCCACCTCCCAAAAAGTTGTCATGAGTTCTTTTATTAAAGCTCAGAAAATTATTCTTAGACTAACAGAAGTGGGGAGTAAAGCAGGAGGGTTTACAGAGTTCACTTCTAAATTGACTGTGATAAGTGGCAATGCAATGTATTATGATTAGAGGTTTCTGGGAGACGCTTTAAGAAGGTTAACTGCAAGGCAGCTCTCAAAAGAAAGCATTTATCTTAGTGGTCATCCTTCAGTGTTTTATACTACTGAGATTTTTTGTGGGTGGTTAGAACCATTTTTTGTGTTTTATTAGCTGTATCTTGAATACCTCCTACAAGCTGAATGACAGTTTAGGGTTATTAAATCTGTTCTTAGTACATTTTTTTATCCATAGTTAATCTTGACTAAATATATGCTAGTGAACAACCCTTTTTTCTCAGTTGTTGCCCATATTTGTTAAAGAAATTATTCCATTTGACATTTGTTTAGGCTGCAGTTTGATAAAATACTGTATACAATATACTTTTTCATTTTGGCGTTCAGCAGAGTCTTTCATGGATTTATTTCTTCTTGCATTATCTTATCTTCCCTTCCAGTATGCTAAGGCTTCCTTTTCATATTAAGTAATTTTTTTCACTCCAAGACACTTTCACAAATGCATACTCTATATTTGTATTGCTAGAGATCTATAAGATTGCATTTTTCACATGTTAGGTTACATTATAATTGAGTTGCTTCAGTATCACCTGCATTCTCATACTCTGTATGGTATTTTTCTTTAATTCAAACTGTTCTTTAACACTACTTCCAGTAACTTTACTAAAAGATTTACATGATTTTATACTCTTTGTTTGTCTAAAAGCCATGCCTATTATCAGATTAATACTTGATAAGTCCTCCAAGGAAAGGCATCTCTGTAGTTCACTGTCACTGAGGAATGGCCTATACAGTATAAAATCATTCTGATCTGTAATTGCTGTCATGGAAATTTTCACAGAAACTTTATCAGTCTCAAGTTTTGTATTGTTCTTTCTTACTATAGATGTAGAAATTTAAATGTAAAAGGTCTTTTCTTCCAGTTATAGGAAGACTAGCAAGCATATGATGGAAGCAGATAAAACATGACATTAACTCCAAGATCACTGTCTTAAATGAGAAGCAGAGTAAATCAGCTTTAAAACATCGAATCATTGAATAATTGGGTTGCTGGTAAGGTCATATCTTGGGGCAAGATCAGCTATACCCACGTATTTTCTAACAGACATTTGCCTAAATTGTTCAAAAAGACTTCCACTGGCAATGATTATCTTTTCCCAGCAATTTCTTCCAGTACTCAATTGCTATTCATACTTACCTGCCATTGTTATTAGTCCTTGGCTAGATATTAGGAGGAAAAACCCACAACTTTTTCTCCTGCAATTTATGCACATGACTTCTTGTTCTATGTGCCATGGATAAGGAAAAAAATGTTCTATTTCAATTTGACATAGCATTTTATGTTCTCATTATCATGTTTCTACTCATGGACTACTTACTGTATTTTTTTCCAATGTTTTCTTGTCAGTCACTCTCTACTTTTGTTGCTGTCCCCTGAGCAGTCTCCACGTTTTTGATGGAGAATCATATACAAACTGGATTCAGTATTTCTGCTAAGATCCTCCTGAAGTCACGCAGATCAAAAGAATCACTTCTGTCTTGTAATCTATTTCTCTTTATACTTCACAGTATGATGTTTGCTTTATTCACAACAGATCATTAATATGGAGGTCTCCCTAGTTTTCTAGACGGCATCTTTTGTTTGTCAAAATATTTTTATTCCTGTCTTCATGGCACTTGAAGATCCCCGCGGTCTCAAGTCTCACTGAAATGTAATAAGTAGATTTTCTAGTCCATCATCCATGTAGTTAATGAAAACATTAAACAGCATGAAATTCCAAATAGTTTTGGGTGGAATACCACTTGTGTAAGTAAATTAATTCCTGGCTATTAGGAAAGGGCTATTTCTTTCGTCTTTTGTATTTTAGTATGAAGTGACATTAAGTATACAAAGTTACTTGTGCAAGTTTCTTGGTACTTCTCACAGGAATCATTAGTACCATAAGTCCTGATCTTGCAGCTGCAAGTGTGCTCATCAAGAGACCGTTATATTCACTGTCTTTGTGTTACAGAGATTAGCTTGAGATAGTAGGTTGCTGTGGAGTAGAATGCAGTCAGGCTTTGCCAGGGAAGGAGAAGTTTCATTTAATGTTTTTTCGCTTTTCCAGGAAAAAGTTCTCCCTCTCCTCCTTGTAATGAGCAACTGTGTCATAGTGGAGGATATATAGATTGGGAATCCTAGGAATTACTTTATGTATGTCAAAGGAAAATGTATGGACTAATTACCAATGTAGAGCACATGCTGTTAGATTTAACATATATTTTATTAATCTGAGGGTTTACCTAATTTTACCATGTACATTTAGAATGATTTTTTCTTGGTGTTAAAAGTACTGCCCTATTATATGTATGACAGATTAGTTTGCCAAAAAAGAGAGGAAAAACTACTAATGGCAAAAAGGATTACTCTTTATAAATATTACTGTTAAAGAATGTCATTTAATTCAGTGTTCTAATAAATTATTTTACAATTTATTTTATTACCATAATTTATTAAACAATAAGGAGACATTTTGGCTGCAAATAGTGATAACATCTCTGTAGAACTGTATTTGGATAATCTTTTTTTTTTTTCCTGACGCAGTAGATAATTAGGAATTATAAATTACACTTACACTCTTAAGCATGTTAGCTGGAGAGTATATCAGACTGTATGTTGCTTTTGGTGCCAGTTCAGTTCTTGATTTTCAAAACTTCTTGCACAGAAATGCATGGTAAGTTTCAGTTTCTAGCAGCAAAGCAGAAGTGTATTACTGGCCTGAAAGATTTAGATGAAGACCTTTCCACCTGTTTACACTTTTGAATGAAGTTTACTTCATGTTTGTAAGAGAGAAAGTCATTATTGTCAGCTGTTTTGCTGGTATCTTAGCCTTGTTCCTGGTGGTCAGATAATCTAATTTCAAATGTTTCCTGCAAAAATGGTGATACTAAGTTTTTAGCAGGGTCACTGGGTAGCTAAATTAAATTGCTTCTCTTCATCAGATTTGGTTCTTCCATAGGAAGCCTGAAGTATTTTGACAGGATAGCACAGCAACTTTCACAGACATGGGTAAACCTGTGAGTGATATGTAATAAATGAGATGTGGTAACGTGGAGCTCCAGGTCTATCCCCACAGGCTGCTTCATAAATGCTTGGATCTCTTCACTTACAATGCCTCACCGGCATGGGCAAGCTATCTCCCAGGGACTTACTGGAGGAACTGTAACTCTACTAGTACTCTAGGCCATTCAGAAGTAAAGGCGGACGCTTTGGTTTCTTTAGATGCCCTGTCACAGACTGCATCTTTATTTTGTACTCTGTAAAATAATAATAAAAACTTTTGGACCTCTCTGTCTTCCCTCTCTATTGAAATATTTAATTACTAAGGAGGTAAGCAACCAACATATATCATTTGGTAGAATATACAGTCCTGCTCTGCTGAACTCTTGTTAACCTGGATGCCTAGTTAAATGCCACTGGATTATATATTTGAGGTTACACTGTTCAGATTATCCATGATAATAGACACAGATAATATGCCGACATACTCCAGGAGTATGTCTGTGCAGACAGGTGCAGATGAATGCAAGCTTGCTCTGCCCACACTCTTGAGCAGGCTGTATGTGAGCCAGTTCCAGTCTGGAAGCCATCAGCATTTTGTGTGGCACTATGCCCAAGCTAAAACACCTTGTCTCTTAGATAAATGAGGCTTTATGGCTTCTGAACTGAAGCCGACTCACATTCAGGCAGCTTCAAGAGTACTGGCAGTGTGAGTTTGCATTCAGCTGCCCATCTGTGTAGATGTATTCATCATTCCACATTGCTGTGGAAGGACTTCAGTAGAAATCCCCATTCTTGTATTCTTGTGCAGTCGTCTCTCAACATTCTTAGGTTTAAGGCCTCCCAACTCCACTTACAGTTACTATAAAGATAAGAATTAAAAAATATATTGACAATAATTTTGGAGGAACAATTCAAACTTGTGTATGTGTTGTGGGTTTGATTCAAATTTTAGAGCATTTCAGTGGAGCACTTATGTAATCCTATGACAGCAGCTATTTCACATGACTATGAACCATTATTTCCTGGAATTAAGTGTTTGGTTATGTATTTTCCCAAGTATTTTCCCAAGACAGGAGAAGTAGCGTACTGAATGGAATTATCCTGTGAGCCAGAAGACAAAAGAGAAAAAAGGGTTTGTTAGCTTTCCTTTGAAAAAACATTCTCATAACTTCTGGTTGGCTTTATAATCCCTCAATACCACCAGCTGAGAAAAAACATGCTCGGGCCTGCAAAATCTTGTTGTTTCGGAGCTGCAGAATCCACAGTGCAGATTTTTCAAAGTGAGTTGACTGGCTCTTCTCTCCTGTGGAAGGTTTTACCTCATCTGCTACTTTAAAGTGGGGCTAGAGAGTATTGCATAGTTGACAGTTATGACCACAAGAATGTGTGATCATTTTGGCTGGCAATACAAAGAAGATGGTTGTGAGTGAATCACATGATCAGATGTTGAAATGATACCAAATAATTCAGTAGTTCTGACTCTTCTTCCTCACTAGTGAGGTCTGTGTTTTCACTGCCAATTTTGAGGCAGTGAAACAATCTAAACTTTGGAGAAGTAAAATTTCCATATAGCTTCATGTAGTTTTCAAGTCAATTTAAAACTTTCATTCTGTTTGTGGCTTTTTACAGCTGTAATGTGTTACACATAATTAAATAACAATGTATACCATTAGAAACCTTGTAGTTGGCAAGTATTAACTATGAAATTTGCTATTACATGAACAGACATATTGTATTTGGTCTGGCTGGGATGGAGTTAACTTACATAACTTAAGAATTGATCTAAATATATTTAAAAACCTTGGAAATTCTGAGATGTAGATTTCTTGACCTGTTTTCATTCTGAGTGTGTTGGGTTTGTAATGGTTATTTCAATGTTTATCTTCTGATATATTTAATATATCTTTAGACTGATAATTATGGTATAAACAGATTTATATTTTGCTGTTAACTGGAGGTACCTGCTTAACAGTAATGATTACCATGAATTAAAGATTAGGATTTAATTCCACTGGTGTTAATTGCAGACAGGGCAAATCTTTGTCCTACATATCCTGAAAACCAGAGGAACATTGTGAAACCTTTTTTTAAAGGTTTCTCTGCTTTCCGCAAGTTGAGAGGAATTGTTGAATACAGTAGCAAATCAGCTTTCTTCTATTTCAGTGCATTAAAAAGTTAAGATTTTCATGAAAATGTTAAGGAACTGATGTTGTATTTGAGCACAGCACATGCCAACAGCCTTTTACAAATTACCACACAGCAATTTTTATGCATTATTATGAGGATTATATAAAACAATATACCTATATCTCATTTCAGATTAGCGATATGGATATGTGATCCTTTGATATTTTTTTTCTTTAATACCTGTTATTTAAATAATTAATAGCTTTCGTTTAAATCAAGACTGTTGGAGACTTATGGCATCCTCATTTAAACATTTAACTGTGATTAGAATGAAGAAGACAGAATAATAAATGAGACTATTTAAGTGTATGAATAAAATGCAACTGTTTATCTAAAATTGATCCATGTCTCATAACTTTGAGAGTAAAATAAATGAGTTGTTTTTCTTTGACTCCATCAGAAATATTGTCCTTTAAATATTTACATTAATACATTAGGAACTTTGAAATAAAAGTGAAATAGCTTTCTTGACATTTTTGCTGGCAAGCTGAAGGACTGTGAGAATTCCAAACTTCTAGCTCACCTTGACTGTATGAAGTTCATGAGCTGTAGTCCTACATTTATTAGCAGTTGGAGCCTAAAGTTAATTTATGGCTCATTTATCCATGTTTATTTTTTAATGATTGATCTTATATAGTTCTGGAAAAAGGCATAGGCCATAACACAATTCTGTTCTAAAAGCTATTAGGTATTATATGCTTTTTATTGGCTGATAAGTCATAGTCTGTCATTGAATGCATTGCAATATATTGACTATATTTCTTTCATTTAGGAAAATAAGGGACAGATGATGGCCTTGCCAATGTGAGCATTTTAGACTATAAGAAATAATAAGATACTGCAAGATCTGTGTTTCCAACTGCATGTCGTAAAAATTACTTTTGTTGTATGTCCTCACAAAATCTTTATGATGTGACCCCGCTGGCTTCTATGTAATTCTGTATGGTTCTGAGTGCTGTAAATTTCTGTTTGCTTTATGGAGATTGAGAGGTCAAGATTCCAAAGGAAAAGATTCCTCATGAACAATTAGAGCAAGGAACTTTTTTTCTAGATGCTGTATTTTACTTCTAGAATTATAGTTTTGTGGTGATACAATGAATAATAATAAATCCATGGAGAACATTTGAGTAAATGCGAGGACAATGTCCAGAGATTTCTGTATGGAGGTCCCTAGGGTACCACATCCAAATGAACAGGATAAAATAAAAAAAAAATTCAATTATTATTATTAAATTATTATTATTCCATTGTTATTATTATCCAATATGTATGGTTTGGATAATTTACAACATATTTATGTAAGATATTCTAGAATTTGGAAAAGTGAATTTAAAAAAATATATACCAAAGATTTTTAAAAGCAAGACGTTTCACAGAAATATTGTTAGATATCATATTGTGGTAAAATAGGCTGAGGAAAATGTTTTATGAAATAGTTACATGATGAAAAATATATAAAAAGAACTTTTTTGGCTAATCAATTTATTTCATGATCTGGTCAGACTTGACAATGTTTGCTATTTAAGGAGTGTTCAGAAGGTAATTGACTGTTCTCTCAGTGGTTAAAAGAAACATCTCATATAGTATCATATAGTAGTATATGTTCTGTTTGAATGAGAATATAACAATTTTTATTTTATTTTATTTTATTAGACAGGAAGCTTTGCTTGCTGCAATTAGTGAAAAAGATGCAAACATTGCCTTGCTTGAACTGTCTGCTTCAAAGAAAAAGAAGACTCAAGAAGAAGTAATGGCTCTTAAACGAGAGAAGGACAGATTAGTACATCAATTAAAACAGCAGGTGAGGAGAAATTAATTTTCATATTTTCATAGCAACAGAAAATTAGCATTATTTTCATTTCTATTATTTTATTCTAACCTCATATTGAAAGTCTTCAAGCTGGGTCTGACATGTGACAGCAGTTACAATAAGTAGGAGGTGTTCAGTGTAAGTGTTTCTGTATTGCTTCTCTGTGGTTGTTAAGCATTTAGCTGCACATTTGCTTGGCTCATATTGTATACAGCCAATACACTTTCTGTTTTTCCTCCTTATACAGCTTCCAACCTTCTTCATTATGTGAGACAGTTGAGAGCAGATTCTCCTTGCCATAAAGCAAGATCTATCCACTCTGTTGACTCTTTCTAACCTTATTCTGTTCAGTTATTTGCTTATCTGTTGTAAAATAATTGTGTTTTCAGAAGGTTTCAGGCTTTTTGAGAAGTTGTCTGGAAATCGTGATTATCCTGAGAATAAATTCTCAAATCAGTAAAAATCACCCTGTCTTCAACACTGTAAATCATTTGAGGTTTTAATAAAAAAACCCATGTAGGTACAAACTCCAGAAAGATTTTATCACAAGAAAATTCAATTTATGTTCTGCTTTATTAATGAGGAAAATAACCATACTAGATGCATTCAGTACACATGTACAGACACAGTACGTAGGTCTCTTCTCTGTCTAATTAAAACTTTTAAAACTCTGCATACTGTGCAGTGGGTACTACTGATTTTTAAAATGCAGTACTCGTAGCCAGAACAGGTACTGTAGGCAAGAGGACAAAGGATGTTCAGATAACCCAGGTACTAAAGACCTGTGCTGTGTGTCATGTATGTTGTTAAACACCTTTCCTCCTTCAGAATAGGTGAAAAAGATGAGAAAGATGTTTCAGACCATGTCTGAAGGTGTTGTATCTCACGTTTTCCTTTGTGTGACATTACTGAATTCTGTGATTGTTGCTTGAGGAGGAGAATACCATTGGCAAAATCATTCTGGTCTCCTTAGCCCATCAAAGTAACCCCTCTGTTGTCAGGCAGTGTGTCACTTTACAAATGAGCATGCCATGTTAATAGTGTTTAGGACATACTGCATAGTCAACATTATGATTATTTATTCTGAATCATGCATTACATACTACAGAACTTCATGCACTCAATAACAGACAGTTAAGGAAAACCCTTGCTGCTATGTGTAATTCCCAATAGCTTTTTTCCCACAGGTCTATAAAAATAGGAAACAGTCCCTGAGCATGAACTTATCATCCACTTGTGATGCTGACTTCATTATAGACATTCCAGCCATGATGCACTCATGTCTCAGGTCAGTCAGCTGGCCAGGAGAGATTTCACCCAAATTTTATATGCTAAATAGGCAGACATGCTTTATACTTCTTAGTACTTCATCCCACTGTGCTGGATTGGAGCAGATGATGTTACATTCCAAATGATTTTAGGGATTTTTGTTTTGGTTTGCTTTGGAAAAGAGAAGGCAGCTATTTTCTATTTTAGATATCTTCTTTTTTTCAGCTTTATCATTTGTTACTGAAGAGCAGATGAATATACCACTTTGCCATGTTCCATGATACCTGTCATGGATATTTTTTAAAATGTTCATCAGAGACTTGGGAAGACTGGTTTTGTTTGTTTGTTTGTTTTTGCTTTGTTTTTAATTATTATTTTGTTTGGTTTTGTACCTTTAAGCTACTACTGAAAAGTGTTCAAAACATTCATACCTTTCTTCAGACAGAGCAAAGGAATAGCAGAAGAGGATTGCTAAAGAGGCATTGTTTTGGATAACTTCAGTTAGAATTGTAACCAAATACTTCAAATGCCTCCATTATTTATAGAGATAAAGATCTTCAGTAAAGCTATTTAACTAGATTAAATCGATGCCAAAATAATCTCCCTGTTATCTCAGACACCNCTTGACAAAGGTCTTCCCAAGACCAAAAAAAAAAAAAAAAAAAAAAAAAGATACCAGGAACAGGAATGTGGTTTACCTAGGTCACCACTTTATTACACTTAAGAGTTATCTGATAATAGAGGTTGTAGAGATCATTCATACTTTTTTAATCCCTTTGAGGAGAACCACTGTCAACCCCCAAAGCTTCCATACGTGCATCGAACACAAAGGCTTGTTAGTGCTACTCTTCCTTGCTATAACTGTGCTGGGCAGCAGGGGCGAAGTGACAGATTTCACACCGTGTGATCTGTCCACCCTGTTCCACGGTTTCTTTGAGAGGTGCTGTCTCCCAATCTATTTCTGATTCGCTAGAACTTCAGTGAATGATCAGCTGCAGTATCAATTTTTTTCTTACGGCCTTATTTGTCCCATCCCCCATTTTCACAGCTGCTATACTGCTGAAAGAAAGAAGAAAAAAAAGCCCAACTTCTCCAGCCTAATGTGATCATGAAAGGAGAGATATTTATAAATATTAGAAGATGACTCACTAGATAATGCTAAACATTAGGCCCCCAAACCCACTCCTGTTCTATAGTGTAGGAGGAATTTTTGCTTTGAGAGGCAAAATAACATGGTAGGCAATGATAAAAATCTTATTCCCTTCATGTGTATCCACAATAGCAAATGGATTTTTGATGCATCTACCTATCCAATTGTCCTGGTTTCAGCTTAATTCAGAGTTTATTTTCTTCCTAGTAGCTGCTATAGTGCTGTGGTTTGGACTTAGTATGAGAACAATGCTGATAATGCGCTGATGTTTTAGCTGTTGCTCAGGAGTGTTTACACTAGTCAAGGGCTTTTCAGCTCCCCATGCTCTGCCAGGGGCACAAGAAGCTGGGAGGGGGCACAGCCAGGACAGCTGACCCCAACTAGCCAAAGGGCTATTCCATACCATCTGATGTCACGCTCAGTATATAAACTGGGGGAGTTGGCCGGGGAGGGGCAGCGATTGCTGCTTGGGAACGGGCTGGGCATTGGTCAGTGGGTGGTGAGCAATTGCATTGTGCATCACCTGTTTTGTATATTCTTTTATAATTACTATTATTATTATTTTCACTTTCTCTACTATCCCATTAAACTGCCTTTATCTCATCCCACGGGTCTTAGGGTTTTTTTTCGGTTCTCTCCCCCATCCCACCGGGGCAGGGGGAGGGTGAGCGAGTGGCTGTGTGGTGCTTAGTTGCCAATCAGGGTTAAACCACAACACCAATCAAGCAGGAAGCCTACTGTTCACGGCTACAGGAGGCTGAGAATTTATCAAGGCAGGAGGGCAAAGAATGAGAAATGCAGACCTTAAATAATTCAAGGAGTTTCTTTTTATGTTGCTCTTTTTCATGTCGCTCCTTACAAAGGTTCTCTGTTTTTCAGTTAGTGATGGGAAAGCTAGGCTGCATATGAAGCATTGTGGCTGAAACTCTTATTAGCAGTGCATCAGTAAGAGTAGGCTTTCCCTGTTCCACAGAGGTGTCAGCTGACAAGAGTAAATGTGTTGCAAACTCCCCTTTTCTCCTTCAGCGTCTGCAATTCAGACATTTATTCTGATATATTTGTATCCTAGAGGAAGTCCCATTCTTGATTTGCACATCAAATAATGCATCTCCCGAACATAAAAAATGCTGTTATATCTAGTCTGTGTTGCTACAAAATTGTTACTATTACAGGTGCATAAATTTTAGGAGATTTTTTCATTAAATTAAATACATTTTCTACTGTGTTTCAGAAGAATGTTGGTTTACTCGACTTATTTTTCTGTCTCCCTTTTACAACTCCTGTGCTATTTCGAATGTTCTCCAAATTTTGCTGAGAAGTGTTCTCTTCAAAACCAGACTTTCATTTCAATATTGTGTTAGGCCTGCAAAACAGAAGGGCAGTTGTTGTACTGTAAAAGAGCAGTTAATACAGATTGTGTCTTAAATCATGTAGACAAGCTATTGGGAAATAATGTGTAATTATTTTAGAGTGCTAATTGAAGTTAGAAATTTGCTTGAACATAATTTCACCTTGCCTGGAAATCTACGTGCACTGTTGTAGAAGTCAGGAAAGCTCATATAGAAGTACCATCCCAGAGTGTCTTTAGATAATCTTGTTGTATTTTCATCATTATACTGTAGAGTTCATGTGGTGATGCTGCAGTTGAGCTTCTAATTGCATCTGCTGTCCTTATGTCCTGCATGTGTCCCAAGAACATCTTGTTTTTCAAACACTTGTTGTTTTACTAAAGAAGCGATAATTTGAAATTAGCCTTCAGTGAAGTTGAGTGCTAGCATTTGAAGTAGAAAATATTATTTCAATCAAGTTTTATTTTGTGATCTTTATAGAGAGGTGAATTGCTTTGACCTAAATAAACTGTTGTGAAACATCAACCCTTATGCTGCATCATCATATATCTGACAGTTTGATTAGCTTTTTGCTTTTGTTTGCAGTTTTGGGGGTTTCTTTCTACCTCAGAAACTCTCTGAGTCTCTGTTTCTGCTGCTGTTTCTTTCAGCAGCACCCTTTCAGTCATCACCTATGACTTTGTCATGTCATTGATAAAGTCCAATTCCATATTTCTAGCAATTTCAAATCATGCTGTACTATGGATCATTGCAATGGATAATACCTAATAAAGCGCAACATTATACTCCAAGCCTAGGATGCTAGTTTCCTATTGCTATTGAAGTGGTGGCTTCAGAGTCTGAGGTAGGATCGCTGTAGCTTGGAAAGTCCTCTGCTGACATGGAAAAGTAAGTACAAAGGGCTTTCTCTGAGACAGCTACAAAGGCTGTTTCTTGAGAGAGAGAGGAGAGGTATGTGTATGAATTCATCAGTATCCAAGATTTCTGGTTGTATATATGAAATGCCCAGGAATATACTCTTTGAGGCATAAGAAGGGAAGTCACTGTCTTCCTCTGGAAAATCCTGTTGAAAGTAAATTTTCTAGAGTCAGAATGTTTTTTCATACAAAAAAATGTGAATACTCTTCCTTAATATTTCCGTGTGCAGGAGAGGGCCAACTACTGTCTCCCACAGCATTCTCCTGGAGAAGCTGGTGGCTCATGGTGTGGACGGGTGCACCCTTCGCTGGGTCAAAAACTGGCTGGATGGCCGTGCCCAGAGAGTGGTGGGGAATGGAGTTCAATCCAGTTGGTGGCCGGTCACAAGCAGTGTTCCCCAGGGCTCAGTGCTGGGCCCAGCCTTGTTTAATGTCTTTATCGATGATCTGGATGAGGGGATTGAGTGCACCCTCAGTAACTTTGCAGATGACACCAAGCTGGGTGGGAGAGTCAATCTGCTTGAGGGCAGGAAGGCTCTGCAGAGGGATCTGGACAGGCTGGATTGATGGGCCGAGGCCAACTGTATGAGGTTCAACAAGGCCAAGTGCTGGCTCCTGCACTTGGGTCACAATAACCCCATGCAACACTACAGNTTGGTGGTTGTGTGTGTTTGGTTGGGTGGGTTTTGTTTTTGTTTTGTGGGGGGGAGGGAGGAGGGGAGGGGTTGATGGTTGGACTAGATGATCTCAGAGGTTTTTTCCAACCTTAACAATTTTATGATTCTATGATTCTACTGCTCTTTCACTTAACTCTGACAAGGCCAATGAGGGCCGCAATTTAAGGGAAGGGGTTGTGGAGTTTTAATGAATATACTTTGTAACATTTATAGGTGCTTACCTAGCTGGAACATCAAATTTTGCAAATTCATCTACTGCTACTCAAAGTGCTGTACAAGAGCTGTGGTGGCTCCCACCACGTATGGTCATTGTAGGCATTAAAAGCCTGCTTCATATTTAAAGAGATAGGGCGGAGTATGTAGTAGATGTCTTAAAGGTTCAGGAAGGTCAATTCTATTAAGCTCAGTGCAGTAACCCAAAGTATTGAGGTTACTCATAGAATTTTATTGTTACTGGATTAAGGCCAGCAAAACAGATTCTAACACTGCACTGTAACGTATCGCAGACTTGCACTAAGATTGAATTGCCTAAATGCAAGTGTAGCTGCTTTTACCACAGATCTACACTGTGAAAAACTTCTCTAATCACTCTGGTAGACTTCTGAAGCATCTGGTCTATTTTGTATTTCAAGTGGAAGCTTCTTGGCTCTCCATAAGCTTCCTTAGGATTGCTTCAGAAGAATACTAATAATTGTGCTACAGGCAATGAACATGAAAAATTCCATGAGAGGAAGAAAAGTACCAAGAGCTTTTCAATATCTAGGAATAACAGGCTGTTGTCTATACAGATGCCATTCTGCAAAGACAAAACAAATACAGTGTACTGCCTGCTTAGGCATGAATATTCATCTCCGTGTATCCATGTCATAAACTTCATGTTATTTTACATCTTATTTTTCATGTGGTTTGTCTTACTAACAGTGAAGTCAGTTATTACTCAGTTTGGAGGCAAAGTATTTACTTCCCAAAAGTGCCCTGCCCGAAACTTAGAACACCTGCATCCTTTTTTTTTTTTTTAAATTATTTTTTTAGTCATACAATGTCAATGTCTTCCACATTGACAAATGTACTGTTTTCCATTGCTCGACAGTGTCTGCAGACTGACAAAGGACATCCAAATAGAAATCTAAACTAAAATAGAATTAAACCAGAAATAGAATGTGTTCAAAAAAGAAAGTTTTAAAAAAGTGTCAATTGCAAATTTCAGGGTTTTTTACTATTTGTAAATAGTTCATGATTTAAATAATGTTCCTAGCACCAAATATGCAGTTGAATGCCTTTAGTCTACTTTTTCTATTCTGATTTTTCTGGCTTTGGGAATGTCAAACAGATTGTTTGCTTACTGAGAGCCAAGAAGCTTCCAACTGAAATACAAAATACGCTAGATGCTTCAGAAGTCTACCAGAGTGATTAAAGAAGTTTTTCACAGTGTAAATCTGTGGTAAAACCAGCTACATTTGCATTTAGGCAAGACATTGATTTTTGAAGTAATTTTTTACAATTCTTCACACTGAAAAAGAAAAAGAATCATCTCAAAGAAATGAAATATACTGCCTTTGTAAGGGAATGAGAACATATGTGATTTATTTTAAATATGAAGCTACAGATGTACATGTATTAAAGACTAAAATATTATTTATGTGAATGAGTTGAACAGTCTTTTTATGGGTTGTAACTGTGTGAATTTAAGTAAAACTCCTGATATTTCTAAGCTGGAAGAAAAACATTGGTTTTATCTCAAGTGCTGGCTTACTTTTACCTTTTTTTTCACATTATATTTTGATAACCCAGGCAAATTATTTGTATCACAGTGTATCCACCTGTAAAATTAGTAGTAATAATATTGACCTCTGTGTTACAAAACCTTTGCATAAGAAATAAGCATAATTAATTGTAATGATTTAAATACAATTTAGCAGCTGCAATCTGTCCGTTAAATATTTATTGTTTAGTGGTTTAAATAAATGGGAAACATAGTAATGCGCTCCCAGCAAAACAGAACCACTGGAATTGTTTTGATTCATACACCAAATGCTGTATTTTGAGAATCACAGAACTCTGCAGTAGCCTTAAAAAACCTTTCAGAAATACAGTGTTAAACAAGATCACCACAAGGGCTTGGCTGAATGATTACATAATATTTATAATCACCCTGGCCAAGATTCTTTCTGAGAATTCTGGGACAGCTATTTTTAGAGAAATTTGTATAGTGATGCAATCCTTAATTAAATAATTAGCTTAAAGTCCATTTTTAGAACATCTCAAGAGATTTTGGTAAGAACAGAAGACACTGCTGTGTTACTGATTCATTCTGAACTTGGATACTGCGAGAAAATTTCCCAGTTGCCTCTTTTCACTTTTGGGATATAGAGCCAAAAATGTAAGTGGAGTTGGCCAAAATGCACGGTCTTCTAACTCCTTGAGAGCATTTTATTATTATTCTCAAAACATGAAATTAGAAACCTTCCCAGTGTTTTCAAGACTGCAGGTGTACAGAATACTGTGGCCAGAGGCAAAGCTGGCGTTTGGCAGTCTTCTCTAGTCTATTAGTTCACTACTCTGTATTTCATCACATGAACATATTGCTAATGAAGCAAAAAGGATGAGAAACAATCAAGGAATTTTAAAAATCTGTGTAACCACAGCTTCTCAGCAAATTAACCACTAGCAATATTTTCTCCTGCATGCAATACATAGAAGTATTTCTTAATTAACATCCAAATATTTCAAAGAACTCTTTCAGCAGCAAAGGAGTAAAATGGAATTGAAGGCAGTGTGTTACATTACGTATACTGGTCTACTTAAGTACATCAGAAATACCGCTAACATGATATTATGGTGGTGACATCAAGCACTCAAGAATAACAAAATATTCCGAGTTATATTTTCCTTGTTAGATTAATTCAGCTGTATTACATTGTGTATTTTATGTTATTGAAAGCGTTTATATTACTGTATGAGAAAAAGAATAGGATTAGAAGCTGTTGTGATTGTGATTATTCTGGCAGCCCAAAATATTCTTCCACAATGCTTTGTGTTAATTAATTGCTTTTAAGCCTTCTAATGTTTAACAAGTGTGGGGACAAAAAAATCTTGCAGTGCTTGCTTATGGTGTCTGTAGACATTATCATCTGTAGACCTTGCAATCAGTAGCAATGTCCTGGTATCATGTTGGTTCCTAATCACTATGTCTTCTGTTTCTGATGTTGTCAGACTAAGTTAATGTTTCTGATTTCCTTGAATTTCACAAGTGGCAATATTATAGGAACACAGAATATTACATTATTATTATTATTTACACTGGTCTGCTTCAGAGAGAGAGATTTATTGTACTGTTGAATCTAAATGTTACTGCACAGTAAATAGAATCCATGTTATGAAGCCATTCACAGGTGTACTACAGACATATTTGACCACTGTGCAATTTTTTTTTCCTCTTCTGTTTATACTGTTTACTGTCACTCATAATATTGGTCTTTCTCAATCTTTAAGCACCTAACTTTGAACAAAGCAGTAATCTGAGACCCTTAAGTTTCAGAAGTTCTATTTTTGTTACAGTTGTGCTACACAGCTCTGTTTTATTTTAGGCAGGCAAGAATAGAAGTTCTAATAACTTCATATATTGAACTTTCATATGAGGAAAATCAGTCTGGCTATTTTTTCCTTAAAAATTCTCATGCAATGTAGCAAAAAAGGGTATTAATCTCTGATTTGAAATGTGTCCGTTCAGATCCCGTTGACGTCAATACAAGCAGTCCATGCATTCAATGGCCTTAAATTTACTTAGTATCTTAAAAATCCTTGTAGTTCATACTTTTCTATTAATGAGAAATATCCTAAGGCAATATTTCTGCATGTCTTAACATTGGCTTTTATTCTCTTCGTTTGTAATCTGAATTTTGAATCTGTATATTTGAATCTGAACTGTGATTCTTAATTTTGCCAAGTACAAGCAGCTTAGATATAAACCGAATGTGGGCAGATTAGTGTAGGGGTGAAAAAGCAGAGTGCCACTTCTTCCTATAGCTTAACGCAGCAGGGTCCATATGGCACAAGGTAAGAAAGAGAACGTGTGTGTTTAGCTAATAGCCTTTGCCTAATCAGATGAGTGAATTCAGAAAAAATGTTCTGTGCTGGAAAAATACTGAAAATGTTGGCAGTGCTCACACAATACTTTTCACATATTCTCAGTAAGATTTTACAATTTATATTATAAAAGTCAAAGGACTCAGATCATAGCTGGATATGGCATGACTTTTTCCTCCTTATGCTTTCAGGAATCCAAATTCTTTTGGATTGTTTTTTTACACATTTTCCAATGAGGGGCTTTTTTTTTGTCTTGTAGCCTACAGCAGTCAGGCCCTGATGGCATCACGGGTCCTGGTACATGAATCCTTTCTTGCTTTGTAGTTGGTGATCTTCTTTAAAATCTGTTTCTGTTTGTTTTTTCATTCTTGAGGAATTTATATAATATCTTAAGCATGGCCATGTCTAATGGCACCCCTTTTCACTGGTGATAATCTCATTGTGAACTTATACTAGATCCTCTCAATAGCTATAGCTGTCATAATGCACTTCATTCAGACAGTTTAGCTCCACCGAGACTGAAAATCTTAAAAGGAAAAATTAGGTGATGCAGATACAAAATAATGTATATACCAACACTGGAACTTTTGTAATTTTTGGTCTGGCTGGCTCAATAGGTGAAAATGGATATTAAGTATCTCAGATAAGAATAGTGAATATCTCCATTATGTAAATGAGTGAACTCCCAAGCCAAAAAGTTGTTGTTTTTTTTTTTTTACCTCCATAAGACATTTTTGAAACAAGTCCTTAATTCTACTACAAAGTGCCCCATGATAATAAAAGCTAAATATGGCTTAACACTTGATCTCAAGTACAGTGCTAAGAAGCCAGTTATTAAAAAATATGGTAAACATTGGGTGTCAAATATTTCTGTTCCTGTGATGGTGGATAAAACTTATCATTTCTGCAATCTAGCATCAAACAAAAATTAGTTATAGGTAAGGTCTCTCTATAAAGCATATCACGAGTGTTGTGATGTTATCTCAGTTTTGGTACATAATCCAATATACCATCCATGTCTTGAAATTTATGTTTTATTTATGCATTTTTATTGCATACAGTGGAAGAAATGCAGTAATTTCAGCTTAGGATCTATTTTCTATATTATACAAATGAGAACAGGGCTTGGTAATGAAATTGCTAAAATTACAGGTGAAATGAACTATTCAGACATTAAAGACACTGAAAGACAATCAGTGCTCCTAACCAGAGATTTGCAGTTTCAAGGGTCTTGTTTAGCTGCTGAAGTTCATGTCTGGTTTTAAATAATTATTATGGGGAAGTATCTTTTTAACGAGTTATTTCCTGTTGTAAAAAAAGAAAAAAAAACAGGGAACCTTACCTTCTTACGTTGCTTGTCTGCATTTAGTAGGCAGTGCTGAGATGTCCTCAGGCAGCTACTGTTTCAGAGCTTTAATTATGCTTTTTAACCCACTTCTTTGTGTCTATATTCTTACATACTTCTATGTAATTACTGAGTTTAGTAGTAGGACTCAGACAAATACTTTTAGCATGACTTTAGCCTATACATTACTGAGTATGCTGTATTATTACAAGACATTTCCTGTGCTTCAAGCCATACTTTTAATTCAAAGAACTTAAAAAGACTTGAAAAACACAAACTCTAAATGCAGACCACAACTAAAAACTCAGATGGACCATGTTCAAATCAACATAACTTTGTTCAATCACAAGTGTCAGGAAAGTTGAAATTTGGCCTTAGTACTTCAGATTAAGTGTCTGCTTGGCACTTGGAACTGCTGTTGGTCTCAGTCTGCCAAGTGTCTAATATCCCAGATGGTGTTTGTGAGACTATTATCCTTCAGCTCATGAAGAGGGGTATTTACTATGAGCTCTAACTTCTTTCACAATAAGGCAGTCACGTTTTGTAATCTTGCAAAGCAACAGGTGTAATGGTTCTTAATATCAGTTAAATAGTACTCTAATTTAAAAAGAGCTGAAACATATGTAAAACTTTCATGCTCATGTTCAACCCTAAATTATTACATCCAGGTCTTTGAAAAGATCTACATTGGAAGCTGCACAGGAGTGAGAATATCTAATTTGACCAGCCATTGCTTTTGTATTTCACCTGGGAGGAAGGTTGGATTTAATGAAAACCTGGAAAATACACAGTACCGTTTCTTAGACCCTATTCTCTGTCCTGTGAAACAGGGGAGGGCAGACAGGTCCTGAAGAACAAGTGTTCTGCTTACATGCATGTTACAAATGATAAGAATTGTAAGATTTTAATGTAAAACATCACATGAGTTAAGTTTAATATATAACTAGATGTCGATGGGAAAAAGAAAAATGTATATGCTTTCTTAGCATAAACACTTGTATCATTAATGAGGTAAAAAATAAAAAGAGTTAAATGAGGAGTAGCCAAACTTTTCTCCAATAAGCTATCATGTACAATTTTAGCCTGCATGCATCCTGTCTCTCACACTTTCCAAGACAAGTCATACACTATAACAAAAAAAGAAAAACATGCTTATTAGCCCATTTGGAATTTTAACAGGGAAAAAATTAATTGTGTTCTTCACTGGAGGCAGGAAACAAAGCAGCAAAACCCATGTTAAAATACAGTTAAGAGTAAGAATATAAGAATAGATTACATTACAATGATGTTATAAAAAGAAAATGCATATTTAAAGCACTCAGTAAAACATAACTCTACCCCATAGTGATGCATTCCAACACCCATACGGTTGTGGTTATGATAGTTATTTAGCATCTGGAGTTCCTAGTTAGTTACTATACTGTAATATTTTTGTTATCTTTTGGTTACTGATGAGTAGTTGAAAACTTGAAGTCTTCATAACTTAAGTTTTTTTTTCTATTGGAATTTTCTTGGTGTCTAAAAAATCACTGCATAAGCAACAAAAAAGCCTGAACTGAATATCATCGTATATTTCTAGCGATTGAAGACAAGAGTATAATTGATTTTGGAAATAATTAGCATTATGTTGCTAGTATTATGCTGTTAGAAGTGGCCTGAATACCTAGCATAAAGTAATACAAGCATTGGAATACTTTGAAGTATATTGAACAATATTGAAATCCACTTCTTCCATGCAGCTCTAGTATTGGCAAAAGATCCTTCAAAGCAATGGCCAAGTAACAGATCCTTCAGCTTGTGGAAAAACCACACAAGTCCTTCTTGTCAAAACCATAGTTTATGGATATATTTTAACAATTTGTCTCATTTTATCATGTGTTGATTCAAGAAGTATGCTACCATTAAAAAGAATTGAGACTAGTCTCAAGGTTAGGCTTTTTAAAAATAATAGTCTTGGAATTGTCTTTTTTTCTTCAGCTAGATAATCAGTGAACCAGTGCTCAAAAATCTCTAAGTATATCAAGAATTTTAAGCAAAAGAAGTTTCAGCTGAAACTACAATGGAGTTTTTCTTAAATCTCTTTTCTAGATGGCAAATTATGCTCACTGTTTGGCTTGGCAAATCACTTATGCAGGATGCATGTACGTTTGGTAAGCTTGAGATTCTCAAAGAGGGTGGAACTAAATGA
>VZTL01066041.1:0-10235 GCA_013400535.1 Scopus umbretta | reverse complement strand
CCCCATCCCACTGAGGGGGGGAGTAAGCAAGCAGCTGCATGGTGCTTGCCCGATGGTCGGGGTTAAACCACAACAGTTCATCCTTCGACTGAAACATCTCATGTTCACCATAGACCAAAAGAACCAAAGTTTCAAAAAAAATCCCACAGCTTTACTGCAAACTTAAAACATACCTAATCACCAGATAGCACTATCAAATATCTGCATGCAGAAGAAGATCCCAAATTGCTGATTCAAGCTAGCTGCAGTATGCCAAATTTTCATCAGAGAAACATTCCCACATGTGTTCAAGTGAAAGCTTTATTGGCCCCATTGTACCAAATGGTCTAGCACAGAGCAAGAGTCTTATGCCTCCTAAGTACTGTTGCAGGACATTTCTTAATATTACTGATAAAGGTATCTGATAATTTTCTATGTTATTCAACCTAAACAAGTTCTTTTTTTTTTTTTTTTTTCTGTATACTTTCAAGAGAGTAACACTACATACTGGAGATTGTCTTCTCCCTTCCTCCAGGAGAACCAGCTATGTTTAATGTCAATCTCACCCATACCCAAGGTGAGTATTTTCAAGGTGAATCTTTTTCCAAAAAAATGTAAAGGTTAAAACAGAAAAGAAGCTCTTGACAACTCACACTATTGTTCGCTGCCAGGGGAGTTCTGTATTTTGAAAGAAAGATCTTGCGACATTATCTCTAGATGATCTTTCATCACAGTATAGGTGGCACGCGGCACTGAATTTTTCTTATATACATTTGAGTATTAAAACTGCATTGTTTAGGAATTCCTAAAGTCATCTCCAATGCGAGTGTAGTCTTAATAGCTCCCAACAGGTACTCCTCTTATCTTTGCCTTTTGCCAGCTGTTGCACTTGCCTCAGGAATAGGGGAATGGTACCATGTTTAGCAAGTTATCTTAACTTTTAACCTCTAGCCTGTCCTGCATAAAAGGAAGATTTACTGAACTATGTAACAGTCTAAGAGAAGACTTTTTGCTTAAAAAAACAATGCAAAAGTATGTCTCTATACCTGGCGATACACAGCAAAACACTAAAAGACTTCACACTAAAGCACACACAAACCAAACCAAGTAACACAGAAAGTAAAATGCATGGGGAAGCCTAAAGAATGAGTGACATTTCTTGCTTCAACTTCATACATAGACTGAGGAGAACAAATAATTAAATTCATACAACATTATAGGAGAATTAATTATTTTCTATTGTTATCTGAGCTTTTTTGCATTGTTAAATAAAAAATATATTGTTTTTTTTCTAAAGTTATATTTAGAGGTATGAAGACAGAATCTTCTGTCATATCCCTGTGTTAAATAGAAGTAAATGGGAGACTGCTTTATAAAGCAAGAAGTCTAAGATTTCTTCATTTTCTTTTATTACTTATTTCTTGACTTTGGAAAATTATGTTGAAAAGACTGAAGTCAAATTAGCTAAATAGAACTTTAAAATATAAAAGATATCCAAAGTTTCTTTTCTTTGGGAAAATCTTTTTCACAGACATCAGGTTAAAAAAGAAATCTATTTTCGGTTTGGTACAATCACAATTAACTTTAATAGTTAGCTAAACAGCACTTAGTATTCTCCAGAGCAGTAACTACTCTTCTGTTCCCACAATGTCATGCATTCTACAGAGCAGTAATGACTCTTCTGTTCCCACAATGTCATTAATTGATCATTAACATAGTTTCTGTTGCCAAGCAATACTAAAGTTTCTGTACTGTATTTGACCAAATCATCCCCAGATTACTTAACACACAATGATCAACAACATTTTAATATAGAACAATACCATGAACAAACTTTAACTACTTTGGGGGGGACTGGAGACCTCAACATTCATTCTAGGCTTCAGGGGCAAGGGGAGGAACCCTGCAAGTTTGCGGCGCATGACGTAAAAAACAAATGACTGTTCAGGCAAACCTAACAGAAAAAAGTAAATGAACAAAGTTGCCTTCTGTGGGTGTGCATATGCCTTGAAAGACATAACTGCTTCTGAGTCAGAATTCTATGTTAGAATTCGGTGTATGGTAAATTTGGTAAAAGGGCAAAGATAAACACGGTACTTGAGCTGTGATTGATTTACTAGTAATTGTATGTTTTAATTAGACTGGAAGAATTTACTTATGTTAAGAGTAGAGTGGTTTTTTCTAGATAACTGAAAGGGAAAAACTGGATAAAACTTTCAAATTTTCTGTGTTTTAGAGAAGATGGCTACAGTTAGGCAGCTAGCACCTAAGATGCAACCAGCACCAGCACCTTTGCAGGATTTCTGATTTCTGTCAAAACAATTCTGTGGCATCTTTCATCCAGATCAGTCTGCAAGTAGTTTCCAGAATTTCTGATGTTTATTTACAAACATCTCACTTTATCACACATTGAGGCACCAAGCTAGTTTAGCACTGATCAGACACTGCAGAACAATTTACATCACAACCTACTCTTAGACCTAGCTGTCTATGAGTATTATGACCATTAGAAGTTTCAAATTGCACTAGGTCCACATAAATTCTATTAAGAACATTGCTAATCTTTGAGGTTATGATTTTTAACTTCTTTAAAAAGTAGTAGCCATGGGTTTAAATCTTAAAGTCTTTTTTTTTTTTTTGTATTGAAGATTGACATAGTGGTATAAACAACCAACTCCACTGTAAACAGTTTATCGTGGCTGAGCTTCCACATAAAATTATGCTGCATGCTCTGGGAAACATTGTGGTTGCTTTCCTAGAGCCCTTTACTTATCTCTCTCAAGAAACCAGACACAGGGATGCATGGTGACATGCATTTAAAGACGATGTTTCATGATTTCTGTTTTCCATTAAGCACATTCATCTTGTCTAGCAGTAACTGAAGTGCCTGAATTGTAGGATTAGCATAGGTCTTCTGTGTGCTACAGTAAACATGTTTCCAGTACTCAAATGTAAGAGTAAGATCTCTCACTGAAAGGTTAAGGACAGAAATACCTTCATAATATTAAAGATTTTGAGATCTTAGGGATTTCTTAGCTCTTAAAGGACCCTTAGATGTTTTTAGGAAGACACAAGTGTTTGTATAAGTTATGACTTTCAAGTGCACTCTTGGAATTGTTTGTTAGGTAGTTCGAAGTAACATTTCAGGACTTTACTGCAGACAAAGCAGACACTATGCTGAAGATACATTTTGTCCAGATTGCAACAGAGTTTTTAAACACTTGCAAAAACAATTTAAACAAATGTTTTGTGTGGGCAAGGAAAAGGCCCTCTGACCCTACATGGTCTATAAGCTTGAATGCATGTTAAAATAGTTCACTGAATCTTTGAAAGGTGTATTTTGTTTAAAAACATAAGCACACTTAAACCTCACTCAAGATTTTTAAAAAAAGGTACATTTTTAAGATAAAGAAACAGGGACCTCTTACCATGCACAAACATATTTTTTTCTATTTGTATTTTCACTATATCTTGCTCGAATAGAAACTGAATTGCTAACATAGTCCGAACGTCAAGTTTGCAGTAGCATGGGGACAGCCTAGGGTGAAAAATGTTATGAACAATTATTGTTTAATTTCTGTAGTTAGCAGATATACAGTTAACAAATTAAGATATCCAATGAAGCGAACACTGCTGATGTATCTTTCCTCTCTGATCTGTAACGCTTTCTGGACTAAATATATGTTAACACACATTTACACAGTCTCACAAAGACTACTATAAGAAAAACTAGCAAAAAGTAGGGCTGTGCTACTAAACATGTGCTTCCTGTGTTCTACTGAACTGTCAGCAATAAATAGTCACTATGGCCGTGGACCAGCAAACTAGACCCTACTCTTGGTTTCGACAACAAAGCTGACAGTATAAGTATCTTTACAACTAGCAAGAAAGTAGGAGACAAAGCCATACTGACTTTCAGAGAACTGTCTGCCAGTCAAAAGTACATTCTTTTCCAGGCATTTTATATACTACACAATGGAAAAACATGGATGCAGGGGGTTAACGTCACCCTTCTGCTTACACTTCCACTCCAGAATCACAGTCACTAATGAAGATTTCCTCCAGAATAAATTATCTCCCTCCAAAAGCTGTCATATCCCAAGCAAAGATCTATTAATTACTACTTTGCTTCCCTGAACTCACAACTTCAGTCATCTTGTTGCCAGATGAACACCTACCTTTAATTTTCTCTTTATAACCTTTCTGTTCAGAATTAAGCTCTCCGATGGAGAGGTTTCACTGAATCTAA
Organism: Scopus umbretta; assembly: GCA_013400535.1. NCBI lineage: Eukaryota > Metazoa > Chordata > Aves > Pelecaniformes > Scopidae > Scopus > Scopus umbretta. The sequence continues at coordinate 6,007 of VZTL01066041.1, read as the reverse complement.
CCTTTCTATAGCTTCTGTATTTTCTAGTTTTTTCAATCTTTTTACCCTACCTCCTGCTCTTCGTCTCTATGCACTCTCCTTCCTTCCTTGTTTTCCTCCACTTCGCTATTATGATTTTCTTTCCACACGATCACCTTTTCATCTTTAAAAGTTATTGTCAGCTCCACTTACATGCTATACTTCCCCTTCTTTTCTAAGGCAACCACATGTGATGCATTCACTTGCGCTCTACAGCTCTCAATCCAGATCACAGCAGTAACAGCATCCTGTAGCTACTTACAATGTTGAGAGATCTTCCAAGTCATGTAGAATGTGTTTTGAATCACTGTCCTATATAACTAAATCTCTTCTCTTTAAACTGATGAGAACTTTTTCAAGACTCTGCAAATCATCTCCTAATCTCAGGACCAATACTCCTTTCCAAGACACTTCCTGCCTTCAATCTCTCATCATGCTACTTTTCCTGAACTCTTGCCCTAGCTTACCATCCTGCCTTTTCTGTTGACTTTACTGTTGGAAATTCATTTGCAGGATGATTCATCTTACTCATCCTGATGCAACCTTTCATAGGACTTGAAGAAACCTCTACTTTCAGCATCTCCTTCTCATCATACTATTGAATAAACACTGGTATAAGGCGGATCTCTCAGAATGTAGTGATCATCTATGACTTCACACTACTTCATATGACCCTCGCTGTTTCTGTCTCTAAAGCACATGCCTATCATTCATCAGTTCATGCTAAAGACAACCAAATTTGAGAGGTGAAAGAACACACACTAATCATCCCAAAGTAGATGTTTAAGTTAATTACACTGAATAAGCCTTTGGTCTTTTCTAAAAAAAAAAAAAAAAAACCAAACAAAAAACAAAAAACACCAACAAAAAATAAAAGAAAACAAAAGGTCTCCTAACTCTTTACTTTTGGAATTAGCAGGTACAACACCACCATTGTAATTCACACTATTCTGTCCACATTTTAGTATCATCTTCTACCCAGCACTCTTGTAGACCCACAGACAACATCACTAACTCCAAAATCTAATCTTTGTTCCTCGCCTCCTTAGCACAGGTTTTGGATTAACTTGGCTCTCTGGACAAAACTTGCCTTTCTACAAAGCATCCTGGAATCCATTTACAACACTGTGGCGAAGCTTAGCCTTCTCACTGTTACCTTCAACTTAGCATATCCCCCTTTCTCATTTTTCCCCTTATCCATACTGCAAGATAAACAACTTATACTTGTGTTCTTCGTAGCTGTATGTGTCAATTCTTAATACCTTCTTGGTTAGACCTTCTTGTGATATTCTCTGCACATATGGCAAAAGGTTGCCAACTTCCCCTTACACACGATCGTTGACAGCAGCCTCTCTTACACATTATTTGCTTTTTCCAAACTTGTATAATTAAGTCCAGGAACATAAATTCAGCTGCATACTTCATATAGGAATTGTACTCATAATATTAGCAAGTGCAGTATAATATTAACATGACGCAGTATATATTCAGAAATGCGAAGCACCATCATGTCTATCTAGTGCCTATTGTTCTCCTTAACTCCAGACAGCAAATGAATCAAGGGCTTTTTCCAGAAAGTAAATTTAAAATATACAAATAACACTGTGCTTATGTCTTGGGGGCTTCTGTGTTTTTAATATTGAAATAAAACTTGCTCACATCACCATAGGAATTTCTAGAATAATATACAAACTATTATAGGTCAGCATATCTGAGACTGAAGATGTAACCTCAGTCGGAATAGAACTATTAGAGTACAGAGTAATATTTTGGTACTATGCATGGGAAGAAACACGCTCACTCAGTTGACTTGTAATCATTCAGCAACTATGCTTTTTTCCCCCACCATTCTTCTCTCTACCTCCACCCTTCCTCAAACTTCCAGATTAAAGATTTCTCCATCTCTTCCCTTATTGGCACGATGACGTGAATGAATCTTGCAGTGTTTTTGCTGGTAGCTACAAGAACTTATTTTAAGGAACTTTATTATGTAAGTTATCTACAGTTGTAACAGTTGCACTTTACAACTTATTTAAATACTCTACTGGGAAATTCCACCATAGCTTAAGAACATGCATAATGTCATAGAAAATGTACAATTACAGACACTACTGTGAATTGCCCAATGAAGAGTCTAAATTTCTGCAGCACGCATCATAATTCTAGCAGTCCTAAGATTATGTTTGCAGATGTGCTACAATTCACTTTGCTAGACCTACGTACCACTTGCCAACATTCAAGAAAACCCTATTTAGTGGACTATGGTAAATTTTCTAACTGAAGTATGAAACCCTTTAGAAAGATTCACATGCACATATAGCTGAACTGGACAGGTACACTTGCTTTTCTTTGCCACCTTAGTCCTTTAATATATGGATGCCCAGGAATCTGAGAACACGTAAGCACGTGTATGCTGATATACATAGAGTATTGAAAAAAATACTAAAATAATTAAGCCAACAATAATCTCCCATTCAGGGTTTCACCTACACTACTTGAAATTAATCACCACAATAATATTACTAGATTTTTGTAATGTTACATTTATAATACATTTTTTCATTAAAATGTGGACATTAATATTGGCCAGGTAGTCACAATATTAAAACTGTATGAAGGTCTTACACACACTTTAGATGTCTTATCTCACTCCCAGTGAGCCAAAACTTATAAAAATTTGAATCGACATTTGTTTAGAAATTAGGGCTTTATAACAGTTCAGTGGATATGTTCTTTACAATAATTAAATGGAGCAGAAAAGAAGCTAAAGAGGAACAAAATGTTACTGACAATTACAGGTTTCATGAACTTCTCTCAGACATTCATTTCTCTGCACATGCAGATTAGAAGGCTGTAAAGTTAAAGAAAAAAAAAAAGTGTTTCCAATGATGTGAAAGATTAGTCATTGTTTACACAATATTTATGTGCCGTATCACTAGATCAGTACTATGTGTTACTATTTAACTATATAGATTAATTATTTTAGAACTTAATGGGTGTTCAAGTACATTTATTTTCTAAGGACTACTCTGTAACTAAGACTTTGCCACATATGCTTTGGGAATAGCTCACAGCACTGAAAGATTAAGCATTAACGAACGGATGCTCTACTCACCAGCAAATTATTCAGAATCACTTTGAGTGTCTCCAGTACTAACATATTTTAATAATAAAAAAGTAAACACATTTACTAATGAAAGAGTTGAAAAAGGAAAGTAGGGATACAGGGCTCAGGCAGCAGTCACGCATGTCCATATATTACAATTCTTATTGTAAAAAGACAAATGGATAACTGATAGGCTCAAAAAGGTATACAGTTATGATTTTTTGTTTGGATTCTTCCTCTTTTGTAGAGAAGCAACTTTAAGTCTGTACTGATAATGCAAGAAGCAATGCAATGTTATTTAACCTAGTTTAAAAACAGCCCTGCTCATTTCAAAATGTTTAATATAAACAGATTGTTTACACACATTATGAGAATATTACTGCAATAGGCAAAATGTAATGATTACTTGCTGAAGTTTACCAAATTGGTACCTGAAAGAAGAACAAAAAACATACATAGAAGTATAGATGAGTGGTGTTTGTCTTACTCTCAAGAAAAAGCAGTAGTCACACTAATCTCTTAGCATATATTACACACATATGCATAAACAGATCCACAAGCCTAGAAAAATACGCAGTCGTCTACAGTATAGGAAATTCTCAGTTACACCTTTCTACTCCACTAATAAATCAATGTAATTCACTAGTAAGTGACCCAAACATAGCCAGGACATAAACAAATCAATACGATTCTACAAGCCTCCAGACACTCACCAAAAGACTGAATGCAGGTTTCCAGAAGATCTTCCAAAGTGGCCCCTTTGGCTAAGTGCCCCAACGGCACCATCGTGACCTGGGTAAGATTTGAGAGGCTGGGACAATGACTGATCTGCTTCAGCTCAAGTGCTGATTCCGAGGCAGTGCTGCATGCTTGGGCAGGTTGCCTAAAAGAAAGCACAACAGTGAAGTAAACACAAGAAGATCCAGTGGTAAATTTTACACTGCATGGGGAAGGAGAGATTTAAAGGACAATTAACTCCCTGTAGCTAGGGTGCTGAAAGACATAACCCTCCCACTTAATATGCACACCAAAGAGACTGCTCAGTAAATGACTTTTTCTTTCCTGCTAAATGTGGATTGTAGAGCACATGGTTATAGAGCTCCTTGAATGATCTGTCAAGATTACCAGTTGTCTACTTTCTTTGTGGGGAGTTACGTTTACATTACGATTTCAGCACAAGCATAAAACCCCCTCAAACTATGTAACAGGAATATTGTTACGCAGTAATCCACCACCACATATTTGTGTGGCCACCAAAAGTGAAGGAGAAAAAAATAGCTATAATCAAATATTACACACATTGGGAAACTGCAAACTAGCTTTATTAATTTCATTTGGAAAATAGCTATTAAGTAAACAAAATATCAGTACAGCTTTACAGTGGAGTATTTCACCTTTAAAGAAAATGCAACCGATTAATTTGCATCCATTCTATACTATTATTTCCGACTAAGTTGTTTTAAAATTGCATACAGGACTAAAGGAATGTCTTTATTATTAAAGGTAAAAGAGACCAAAATAAAGCACGTATCTAGTTTTAGGCTTGTATTTTGATCACATAATAGCTTAGATTTCAAGAATGTGTATTTTTACAGATAATATTAAAGGCTGTTCATTGTTTGCATACAAGTTCATAACTCTATATGAAATCGTAAATAGGTGCATTATTACATTCATGAAAAGCGTTGAAGCATTTTTGCCTGCAAATAACAGGAGCCACTTCAAAATCTGACTTGAGAGTATAACCGTACAATTCACAAAAAGGGCAACAACCACTACTGCTTCAGTAAAACTTGGGTTTATTTTAGGGTCAATTTACATTCCACAGTCTTCCTAAACGAGTGACTCCAGCATCTTTAAGATGCTATCTTAAGCTTTCAGGCAACTTTTCTTGGAACTCTATGCAAGACTTTATTAATAAACTGACAGTCCTGGGAAGAAAAGGCATAGAAATTTATCCAGCGTGCATGTTACATACAGATACAGAAGGTAAAGACACAAACATCCCTGTATGGGCGCTCCTGGATGAAGTCGGAAACATGCACACCTTAGGAAGACGGACTGGTCCCTACCTCGCCCCAGTGAATTTCAAGCCTTATCTTAAATTTCTGTCTCATTTGAATGCTGGGGAAGCCACAAAACTGCACAGCACGCTCCTTACAACCCAGCACTGACCCCAGGCCTCCATAGTTTCAAAGTCAGGAAAATGGAGGCCTGACCCCGCAGAGGTAGGGACCATCACTCAGCTCCGCGTCGTTAAGCTGACAGCAGCTATGCAAAAAATGTTCGCTTCCCTTCCCCCTTTCTCTAAATTTCCCTCTTAGCTTTGTGATCTGACTTCCTGTTCTTATATAAAAAAGAGCCAGGGCCTGATCAGCTCTCGGGGTTTTCTTTTTACAAGCTGAAGCCCTCCTCCGAACTGTGTCCCAGTGCCTCTCCAACAGCGGGCAGATGACCCTAGCAGTGCACCGGTAATAAAGCAGGAGTTACGGCAGAAGGTATTTTAGGTCTCGGCAACAGAGCGTAGAAAAACTAAAGCCGTCCACACCCCCAAAAAAGTTTACGGTAACGCCGTGGCCGACTCGGCAACCCCGGACACGCAAGACTCAGCCGGCGACGGGTCCGAAACGAACCATTCGTGAGACCGGATCCCCTTGCAGCAGCTACTTGCTATGAAAAATAGGTTAAAGCTGCGCTGGGGGGCGGCGGGGGGCGACGAGAGGAGCACCCTGCATTTCCACTGCCCGCTAGTTGGCAGCGGGGAAGAAGCCGCAGACCGACGGCCGTCGCCTCACGAACCGACACCCGGGGCAGGTGGCGGTGGCGCTTCCCCGGCGAGGAGGGGGCAGCCTTGCTCCCCGGCCCCGGCCACAGCTCCCCGCC
>VZTL01066030.1:2952-16476 GCA_013400535.1 Scopus umbretta | reverse complement strand
CAGCCACTCTAACCAGATTGTCAATAAACAGAGCATATTGCACAGATGGACTAATAACGCAACCCTAATTCAATTGCCTACAACCATCTTCTGTGCACACTCTATTAAAAGCAGCCACTCGGCTTGCAGCAGCTTAGAAATGAGGACAGGGTCCCCTTCTGAAGGAGAGAAGGGAAGAGCGTTGACTTTGATTAGCTAGCAGCTGTGAGCCAGGTCTCTCAGCAGCACACCTACAAGTTGCGTACAACCTTACACCTGTGTGTGGTGGCTTGCAGCCACCTCAGTGGTGAAAGCAGCTTGCTGTTATCCTTGGCTAACCTTTCAGCCATGCGGCTTTTGAGTGACTCACCTACCTGAACCAGAAGTCTGACAGCCTCAGACACCGTCCTGCACCAATATTTGTAATCTGAAGAGAATAATTCAACAGCAAACACTCAAACCCTGTTAACCTACATTCTTCTCTTTGTCCTGTTGTCTAAGTAGCCCATATAGAAGAATAAGGGCTCCCAAAGGAGGGGGAGTCCTGGAATTATGGTCAGGTCATGGTGTGAATGTTTGATTTTTAGCTTACATTCAACTTCTAGATTGATTTCCACATGCTTTGTTTCTCTCAACACTAACTAGGCAGTGGTACAAGCAAGGTATGGGAAAGAGGGACAGGAACCAAAATCTGCTGGTATTATTTTCAAAGTTTGCTCCACCTCTTTTAAAGTCAGACTGCCAGAAGCCATGGGCTGATGCATAGCTAGGGATTATCTTTTGCAGGCAGTACCTTTGAAGTGCACAAGATTCATATCAGTTGCAAAGAGGGGACCTGAGGCCCATCAACAGCCATGCTGCTTGGGGCCAGGAAAGTCCAAAGAGCTGGCTCATGCTTCCATCTGCACTCCAGACCGAAGGGATGTAAAGCAGCCCACGCAGAGCATGGCTCACTTTCCATATGCCATTTCCCTGCCTGCCCTGGTTTCAAGGTGGGAGCCACACAGTATCTGACACGAAGCACTGGGATCATAGCACATGTGCACAGTGAGGACTGATTAGAAAAACAATTTTAGAAGAGCTTTTCATGTCATTTGCTGTTTGTGTTTCCTGCCTTGCTGTGAGAGCACCCCAGAGTCTCCACACTCCTTCACGGAGGAATATATTTATGCAGAACCATGACAATTCCTACTTTTCCCTTAATCTCCTTTCACTAACTGTCAAGTAGGCAACCCAGTCTGCCCCCTTTGAGCGTCCCTTCCTCCGCTCTCTGCTCCTGGACAGTATTAGTATGCCTGAGAGAACCCATAGCTGCCGAGAATCCCTTTGAAGTTAATGTGACCGGATGGCCCATTGTGGCCAGCTGTGATCGATTCACTCCCTGCTCATGGCCGAAAGCTCCCTCTAGCCCATGGCTTAGTGGGATTAGCTACCTCTTTGCTACTTTCCCTACCTCATTTTTAATATATAATTTACTTCAGCATTACCCTGGGGTAAAACTTACTGGACGCTGCCACGGATGTCATCTGGGGTAAGGGCTTGGGTTTTTGCTGCAGCTGCCTTCTCCTCTAACATCTTGACAAGCTGTTGGACAGAAGTGCTTGAGAACTTGCAGCAGTGTTTGTACTTCCAAGAGCTCTTTTACAACAGCCACCCACGGCAGAAAAGGCCAGTGGATGAGTAACTAAGCAAGAAGAGATTTTTATGTTAATACAGCCGTGTCCATGTGCTTCTTAAGCAGTATGTTCAGAAAAAGAGGCTGTGCATTTATAACCAGCTCTTTTGAGAAAGCAGCTGCAATAGCAATGGAAAACTCAATTTAGTCAAAGAACACATTGTGATGAATAATAAAAAATTAGTTGAATCCAGTGCCTGTGATAGTGACGAGCTCAGTACGCCTAGCCAGAACTAAGCATAACATACATAGAGAGGCTGCCTTAAGTCCTGCCAGTCCCTTCTGAAGGGGGGACTGAATACTAAATACCTTGTTTTAAAGGATTAGGGTCTCTAGATACCACCCCACTGCTGACCTGGCCTGAATTCCTGCTCCCCTTTTTAGCACAGAAAACAGGGAAAAGTATAATTTCAAAACAGGTAGCATGGAAGGAGAAAGCATTTAGCATGCTCTAGGCAGAGTTTTCCCAACTCATTTCACCTGTGACCCATGTAAAATCTGAGATCCAATGCAGTAATTCATTGCAGCAGTTACGGACCTCAAACTGGATAAAAATGAGCCAAGATAGAGAGGTCTGATAGATAGGAATTTAGCTGACTGATCTTGCACACAGATAATGAGGTAAGAAAAAAAAAATATTGTTGCAAAAAAGAAAAATGTCTATCAAAGTCCAAGTATGCTAATTATCAGGAATTGAATGGAAACTCACTTCCTGACAAATTGCATGTTAAGAAACGAGACAGACAGCTGAATATTTTAATACCAGATCTCCCTGGGGGAAAAAAGTAAAAGGAAAAAAAAGGAAAACATTGTTTTCTTCATCAAAAAATAAAAGTCTCATTGGAAAAGTTAGCTCCTGTTACATGAGCTCTTGGGAAATAAGGCAAAGTAGCTGTTCATCTCGAAAATGGGTGGTGATACTTCTAACAGAGAGCTGCAACCAGGTCGATCCTCCTATAATATCCTAATTAAAGAGTTGTCATTCATGCAAGGGATACAAAACAGTTGAAAAGACACAACAGATAACACAGCGAGCTAGCTAGGCCAATGAGTCAAGTCTAAGTGAAAGTGGAAGCCTGAACACTAGTAAAATGATTAGACAGAGCTAACTTCTCCCTGCTCCATGATGTGTATTGACAGTGCAGGCTACTCTGACCTAACTGACTGCCAGAGAACAGGCCGAGACTAGCTTTCCTTTTATTCATTTTTTGTATTGCTATACAAAGTGCTGAATAAAGGGCATTCGGTTCTGTCCAGACAGTCCTGGATGGGTTCTTCGGAAAGCGTGACTGATCAGTCTTCTGCACTCACAGCTATGGATCACCTCGGAGCTCTGCAAGAAGAGCAAGCAACCAGATGAAAATCACATTGCTCAAGGAATTACCTGTCATCATAACAATACTTCTGAATACAGTAACAGTTGGCTAAGTCTGCAAAGCTTTTCAAAGCTACAGTCAGAAAAGGCTCACTAACTTTTAAACAGAGATTAACTTAGAAAAAAATCACCAATTAAATTATTGTTTGGTCATTGCAAAGTTTCAAGATTCATAAACACATGGTATTACAGACTCACAAGGTACTGTGGTTTGGGCAGCTATTCAGTTACTATCGAGTTCTGCTTTGTGGGTGGTGGTTATCAGTGGGAAAAGCAAAGTAAGGTAACACAAATCCAGTAATCCTCTTTCACTGGAAAGTGAAATCAATCAGATTACCTCATGCTGGATAGGAATATACATACAAGAAGCTATTCCAGTTTGACGGACACAGATGAGCTTGATCATAAATCAGAGCCCTCGGTTTGAATCTAATATTGCTCCCTGGATACTAGCCTTCACTCACCTGTACCTGGCCTGCAGCTGTGGCAAGAAGCAGGAAAGATGCTTCAGCAGCAGTAAAAAACATAATTTGCATTAAATGAAGAAACCCAAACACTAGTAGCTCTCCCCACCCTATCACTGGCCAAAGGCTTTCCTGAAAGATCGATGAGACTACCAATGCAGGTAAAGGGCAGATCCCAGAATAGCAATCGCATCAGAAGCTTTGTGTGGAACAGCAAGCTTTACAAGATGCATCAGGCAACATCTAGAAATCTTAGACTAACAAACAACTCTCATCCCTAACTGTTACCCCCGCACATAAAATACAATTTGCTAGAAGGAACATTAACCCTCTAACAACTAGTGTTAACTTTCTATTCCGTTGGGCAGTTTTAAACTAGCTTTTAACTGTTCACTTCCATATTAAGGATGAGACCTCCTTGGGCTTCATGATTATTTAGACAACTAAATGGAGTTTGCAGTCTGAGATCAAAGAGAGGGGTTGAACAAGAAGGCTGTGAACATGGGGGATCAGAAAGTGCTAACATCCTCATAAGCACCTGTCCTGCGATATAAGGCACCAGAGAGAGGGAAACAACAACAGCAACTAAGATAAATGCATTAAATGATGCATCTAAAGTCTTAGTCACAAACATCTCCAGCTGGCTTCCAGAATTAAACGGAGGATTTAATTGGCACCACAGAAGCAACTACATTAATTCTTACTTTCAAGGACAGTGATAAACCTTTGATTTCCCAAATAGCAAGGATATTAAACAGAATATCTCACTGTCTTTAAAATGGGAGCCAGGACTGTGACTGCAGAATAACTGAAGTCCCATAGCTGCTAAGGAAACAGGAAAACTCCTGTTTTAGAACTGCTCACTCCTTCTTCCACGCTCAGGCAGACTCCATTTTCTCGCTGCTTATCAGTTACCTTTAGCCTGTACTCACATAATCCACTCCTCTTCTAATCCTACCCTGCTATGCCAGCTGCCAGCAATCCTTTTTGCAGGAAGTCAGTGTTGGGGCTGACCTGGGATCACTCTGTGGGGTGTCAACAGCTTGCCCTGCAGCTGAACTGCTGAGACACGTACGGTGGGATGGTATAAAAAGGAGTTGTTTTTCTCTCCCTAAGGCTGCAGCAAATCTTTGGGACGTCAATACTTTCTGTGACTTATTATGCTAACAGTACTGGAGTAACTAAGAACTTAATATGAAAAAAAAAAAACCCAAACCCACCAATGTAATGGCCTTCTAAAAACATTCAAATGACAAAATCTGAACAGCACTGAATGCAGTCTGTACTTGAAAAAAAAGCAATTTACAGACCCTAAATTCCAGCAGTCTCTGATGTGTGAGGGAACAGACATAAGACCATTACACAAACATTTAAGAAAGGAAGCAAAGATGAGAGAATCCAGCTGAAACTGCAGAGATGCATGCTGTCAGAACTGCACGTGCTGAAATCCAACCAGTGCCAGGTTTTGACAGCTCAGCTTTTTTGAAAAGAGACCCGAATGTCTGAGAGGACCTCAGGATACAACCAACTTTAGGATGGTGGTTTGGATGGAGAGGCATGAGGAATCCCAAATAGTAACACTGGAGTGCTGGGAATACCCTTCAATCTGAAAGCCATGGTTATGTATCCCTCTCCAGTACCAAAGCTCCTGGTGGTAGAAGAGTGCCGATAAGCTAAAACTGTATCTACTACATTCAGGTGCTTTGCAACATCAGTGTGGCACTAATGGTATTTCAGTCCCTTCCACCACAGCCCAGCCTTAATGTATTTAAACATGGAGGGACACAAGTTTTCTAACAATTACTGAAAATATAAACGAGGTGGGGGGCTGGGGAGGGAGAGTGAGGAAGCATGGCCAGATTTCAAATGTCATGGTAGAGATTTTATTTCTTAACAAGTTCTTCATCAACACAGCTCTTGCTCAGGGCGGCAGGGATGGTGACACATGTGAAGGGACACACAAATCTCATTTTGGATCAGAGGTGAAGAAAACTCCCCACTCAAAATCTTGTTAATTTGCAAAATTGCTGGAAAGACCAATATTTCAAGACACCACAGTTTCCCTTGTAGTTCCCAGCATTACCCGCAGCCAGGTAAAGAGCCGGTTGGTTCTTCTGGGGTCGCTCACACTGAATGCCAACATCAGCCTGCTGTCACAGCCCTTCCTCCTCTTCAAGTGATTTTGAAGGGATCCCTGCCTTGGAAACAAGACCCTGGAAAGAGCGAGCTGGCTCTAAATGCTGCATGCAGTTCAAAGGCAGGGACGGACACTCATGTGTGTCTGCCTTCCCAGGAAAGGCTTTAGCCAGGGGGCAGAACAGTCCTGTGGTTGGTGGAGATTTCCAGGAGTATGAAACACAGACCCGTGTGTCCTTATCTATAGATCAAGTTGATGTGCTGCCTGGTAATATTGCGCTGGACTGGATCACAGATGCACTCAAGTGGTAGAGTGGAGACTTAGGTAAACAAGACAATAGGTGCTCTTCCAGTAAGTAAACCTCCCAGAGCCCACAAGAAGGTAGGCTACGCTCTAGCCAGAGAAACAGATGGCTTCTCTCCACCCAAATATTCTCCTTTTCATCCCCAGTGTGAACTCTGTGTCTCCACAGGCCATGCACATGTCAGAATGAACCTTCTGTCTTTTTAGTAGCCAAGAAAGATGGTTTTGCTTTCATCTTTCAGCGCAAATTCCAAAGGGAGATGGGCAAAAGGGAGGTGTGGGAAGAGACAACATTTTGACAGTGTGCAATAATAAAAAAATGACAGAAGCCACAGACAGAACAGCAAAGAGCCTCCCTGCTTCCCATGCAGAATGATAGGTAAAAGGGAATGGATGACGGATCAGGCAGCAGGCAGGCTGCACGCAGAACAGACAGCGCACAGTTTTGTTCCACTGGGACCACCAAGTTTTGATGAGTATGCATGCAGTTGCTACATCAGTCCTGCGCTTTTCCTGAGTCCTTAGCTAGCACGGATAAGGACAGCTGCACTTTTTCTGATGTTACTGTAAAGGCTAGTAGTCCAGCTTTAGATTACCTATGCTGTGACCATTACTTCATTTAGGCCAGCTGACATGTTCTGGAGAACGCAGTCCCACTGCCTCCCTCACAAAGTGGTTCATTAATTAAGGATCTTCCACTCTCCAGATAGTACCTGCAAAGTGGACAAGTGATTTTGCTGCAGGGCAATATTCAGCACAGTGACCCACTAAATCTACTTAGCCAGAACAGACTAAGTAGCAATTGGAACTTACAAATAGAGCAAGACCTCCAAGGACTTTGGGGGTGGCAAAGGAAAATCCTAGCATCTGACAGCTGAGATCTACTGCTCCATTTACGTTTCACAGCTGCCCAACAACTTTTATGAAATAGCACAGAAACTATGAAATAGCTGTTGAGAGATCCAGTCCAGTTCTCAGGAGATGGCATCCACATCTCCTTACTCTTTATCTTATGTGGTCATTCAACACTCTTACCTGTAGCTGACATTTCAGCCAAAAGGCCAGGGATGAAACTGGCCTACTCTTCCTCGCACCTAAGGAAACCCTCCACTACACAGGAAAGGCAGAAGACCATGGGGCTGGTGGAAGTACATGCACTTGCTGGGTGCACTGCTGCTACTGGTGCTGCACCACTACATTTTTGGCAGGTTGGTTCCTTCTCTCTCAAAACACCCTTGTGCCGCTTTGGAAAGAAGCTTTTAGGACTGGCAAGGTTTAGTTATCCCACCAGGGATTGCTCATTCATTCTTAACCCAGTCAACTGACAGCTCTTTGGAAGCATCTCTCAACTGCCCCAACTCATCCTTCCTCCCAAAAGTGCTGTCACTTGAGCCCTTTCCCTTTTCTTGCCTCCCACTCTGCTTCTGTGAGCATCACCACTCTTCTCCTCCCCAATGCCTGTGACTTTAAACTTCGGTAACTTTTCTCCTCCTCTTCTTCCACTCCATATTCATACTGCTACCAGCCCTCTTTCCTGATGGAAACAGCATCCCGGCCAGAGCCTTCTGTCACAATAAACACTGTTTTCTGAAGCCCCGTGGGAAAGATGGGATCATTACATGCCAGGACACGTGCTCAGCCCATCATTATGCAAGTCAGTGCTGGAGCCATTTTGTTTCAATTTGCTTCTCTTCAGGGCCCAAGGATCTGCTCACTCATTATACTAAATGAGGTGGTTTCCCAGCTTGGAAGTGCATTTTTAAAAATCTTACTCTGCTTAATGATTCTTTTTGTTAATTTTAAATAGATTTTTAGAATCATTCTTTCTGCTGGTAAAGGACCCACAGCAGTGGAAACTGTGTTTGGAGCTTCTGCTCCATGTAATGCATTCTTAATGACTCGAATATTTATCTAGAGGAATGTCTCTATAGGTGAGATATATTTTTCGTGCTCCTGATTAACACAGAACTTCATTTGGTACAGAAACCGTGCAAACTTTTCCTTACAGGGAGCAATGAATTAGAGATGTTGTGTAGAGCACTGGAACACCTGAAATTCAAACTCATACTGGCACAGCTTTGCAACAGGTATCGCAGGTGACAGGTCTATTGCTCAGGATCTGGCTGAGAGGGAAATACCACCTCAGGGATCACTTCTTAAAGGTCGCCAGCTGCAAGTCTGTTCAGTCTGCTGATGTGTACTGATAGGGCACGGGTGTCCAGGGAGCATCAGGCTGCCAACACAGGCCAAACGCCTCCCCCACACTTGGCTCCTCCCAGAAGAAGGTCATACATACCTGCCAGCCCCTGTCTTTCCTCAGAGTGCCTTAGAGTTGCCTTCAGCAGGGATCGTTCTGCGCTGGCAGGGGGCTGCTTCAACAGATCCTCCTGCTGTTCAGCCATCCCTCACAAAGGCCATGGGCCAGGGAGATTTGTTGGCACAAACACAGCGCACAAGATCCCAAACGGGCTCAGAGGAGCTGCTTCCTCAGACCTCTTTTTAGGATGAAGCTAGGTTAAGATGAAAGCTAATAAACTGCAGGAGCAATAGAGCTTCCTTCATGTTACCTGACATTACTTAGCTCTCCTCAGAAGAGCTTGTGCTGTATGCTCCATTCTAGAGGGACAAGCCACAGACTGCAGGACACTAATTGCTGTGACGCTAATTGTTGCACAAACAGAAGGCGGCATTGGAGACACTCACCCCGTTGCTAACACGGTTGAATGTTATTAATAGTTTAGTCATATAAAAAATGGATTTTGAACTGACGAAAGATGCAGGAAGACAATCCACATATTGAGGTGTTTCTGTCATGATTGTCTTAATATTTTTCCTCTGCTCTCTTGTTGCATTCACTTGGTGGGTTTCATCTTAGAACACAGCTTTGGACCAGAAACTGTGTCTTGTCATGAGTTTCACACCACAACATGCTCCTGAATGTCTTGGAGCCTCCAGGTTCTACCTGATACAAGCAATGAAATCACAAAAATCGGACAAATCTGAAATAGTATCACACCCAGTCAGTATCTAGTATACATCCAGAACAAAAAGACCTCATCACTAAGATATTCCCCTTTTCCACCATAGTCAAACATGTGTAGGCTCCCTGGGGGGATGAAAAGTTGGGAACTCCATGGGAATCGATACATGACAAATGCTTAAGAGGCCAGGAATTGCTGAAATCAAAGTCAAGTAGTGAGTACAAGAGAAGGGACTACTGAGTGATGCTCAAATTGTGTGCTACAGACACAATATTCAATTAATATGCAATATTTTTTAAATAGCAGATTCAATGAATATTTGGCACCAGTAAATAGCCATATGTTCAAATGAAACAGTAAAAAATATTTGTACCCCTTCAGATTTCAATGGGAGGTTCATAGGGCGGTAATTCTCTCTTGGCGAGCTAATTTAATCCTTGGACTAAAAAGTGTTCAGCTCACTTTTCAAGATCCGTATTTCCTACAAGCACTGCCTATTTTACGTATGAAACTCTAGTAATAGTTCAAATTATTTACTCCTTCTTTCAAAGGAGACTGCATTTTAAAAATGGTTGAAGTACAGGAGTGCACTAAGGAGCACTGTGACAAGTTACCTTGTTGAAATTGCGCAGCTGACAATATTCTTGGGAAGCTGTTCTCCACTTCAGAGCAGAACCTACAATTTGTACCCCAAAACCATACCATATAAGGCTGGATTCCCTATTGATTGCTTCTGATAGCAATGCTAAGCACAGGAGCTAAGCTGCAATAGTTGGTTAATTTTATTAAGCTTGGGTACTGAAAAGCCCTGAAGACATCTAAAGTGGACTTTAATATTTTTGTTCAACAATTTGCATCCCTTACTGTCTCTCTTAATGTGTTTGCGCCTGTTTAATCTTCTGTAAACTCTTATCTCTGTCCTTCTGATGTATACAAAGTACATGTGAGGAGGGCAGCAAACAGAAATGGGAATTCTTGGTAAACAA
The DNA here is from genome assembly GCA_013400535.1 of Scopus umbretta. Taxonomy (NCBI): domain Eukaryota; kingdom Metazoa; phylum Chordata; class Aves; order Pelecaniformes; family Scopidae; genus Scopus; species Scopus umbretta. Next base: position 6,576 of record VZTL01066030.1, on the reverse strand, counting down.
AATTCAACACATCCCTTGAAGGAAACACATTTATTGCCCACGCTGTGCTCCGAGAGCAGCACACTATATTGTGCAAGTGGGCATTCACAGTGCAGACACCAAGCCAGACTACAGGAAAAACCCCACATTCAAGTCTGCCTCAGGCAACCATTTACTATTGCATGATACACCTCTGAAAAATACTGATGCAAAAGATGTTATCAGTTTTGCCACACGTTCATTTTTTCAAAGTCAGTTCCATTGTCTAAGCAAAACTGGGCACGTTTCTGGCTGTTGTCATGTGAATTTTCACTTCATAGAGTAAGGGGAAAGAAAATAATTTTGTTACTTTGATGAAGACGCCTTGCACGTTTTGACAAACTCAAGTCCCTCCAGGGTGCTTACTGGCCATGAAGCTCTTTCATATCTCATTCATTATCAGAGAGAGACAGGAAAATACTTCCTCATTTCTCTTGCGTATGAGTAAATTAGTGAAAACCACAGAGTCTCAGTTTCATTAAAAGTGATGGAGTGAGACTGGCTGCAGCCGCTGCACAGTGGGGACTGGGCTGAGCTGACTCAGTGCAGTCTGTCCGGCAAATGCAGGAAAAAAGATTAGCTGGAAATTTCTCTCTTGAAGCACTAACTGCTTACTGCAGCCAAATTCCAAGACAGCTTGATGCTGTAAAACCTTAACTCCAAGCCCTCAGCTCAAAAGCTTGCTGAACATCTCATGTTCCTCAGATCCATCAACTCCATAGATTTTAGATGTCCATATGCTAGACCTGCATTTCCCTGCTAGTTTCAAACCAATGCTATTACGATCACCAACTGTTATAGTTTCTAACAAGTGACAACCAGTGGGTAATATTTCTGAAGAATCTTTCCTCACAAGTTTGCCAGGTGAGAAAAAAGCCCTCAAAGCCCCAAACCCTGGGATTAACTTCAAGCCCAGCTGTCTCGTATTACAAAGCAAGGAAACTCTTGAGATGCAAGGGAAGGGGGACAAGCCATGTGAACACCAGCTGAGTCAAACCTCTATTATTCCACTGAAAACTTGCCTAAAAACTGTTTTTCCTGAGAAATTCATCATTGCTGTGTAGCCCCATGATCAACAGCATCACAAGAAACAAGAATGAAGATGCTGACGGCAGATGACATTCCTGCCTGTGTGCTGCCTGAGCACTGCCTGAGCTTGCCTGAACAGAGTGGCAGGAGTGCCACTGCCTGCTGAGGTTGTGTAGATCATGGTCCAACTGGTGACTTGCACTGGTGATGCTCACAAGAGCAGGATAATGCAGGTGGCTGGCATGAGATAAAATCTTATGTTACAATTATATGCGAATGCCCTGAAATCCACATGGAGAAGAATCAGTGAACTGTGGATTAGAGCAGCAGCCTTTAATTTCAGAAGTAGGGCAGCAAGGGAGGAGGAGTAATTGGGATCACTCTACTCTACACCATAATGTCTTCATGCCAGCAGACAGCATGAGGTGTACCAGCCTCATCACAACGCTCAGCCCTCAAGTCGGGCTCTAAGCTCTCTGCCAGCATTAGCTGATTATCTGGCAGTATGTTCAAGAGAAGCCTAGAACTGGCAATAAAGGGACTGCTGCAGTCTGCGACTTAAGCGTACTCTGATTTCTAAATGTGGTGCTACCCACCTATGTTACGTTTGACTCAATCTACTGCTCCAAGTCCCTTCATTTCATACCTTTTTCTTCCCAGCCCCCCCGGACCTCAAAGATGACATAAGAAATACCCTTAATCAAAACCAAGCCATTGGCAAGTTATTTATTAAAGTGTAAGTCCTGATTCTTGTGATGAGTTAAAAAAATAGACGTGGCTCAGCTTGTCATAAGATCCCCAATCAGGTGGCATCACTCTGTTTGGATGACTTAACACAACTGACTTCTAGCTCTGCTTAGCTCAAATTTCCAGAAAATCTGTGTTCCTACTGAGCGTGATAATATACTGCACATGCTCCTTTTTCAATGTTTTCTCTGAGAGAAAGCTCTCATCCTTTTGTAAGCTATTCTCTGGTGAATTCTCTGGTGAACATTATCACCCCGTGAAGCTCACATCTCACAGACTCAGGAGTCATGGGCATTTCACAAATTACCAGATCAGCTATGTGAAAATGTGAGATTTGGGGGCATCCAGCATGCAACCCACCCATCTAGGTCCTCCTACCAGGGTATCCAGACACCTGGGTCATATGTATTACTCTGCTGGGCTCACATCTGCGGGAAGTAGGAGATAACATGCATGCTGAGCTGTGTGCAAATTCAATCCTTAGAAGAGCACAAGGAAGGGAAACACAGTCAGAGGAGAACAACGCACGTACACGTGATCACCTTGCCTTTTTACACAACTCGGCAAATCAGACAGTTAGCCTCTGAGGGGGAAGGGTAAGAAGATATAACCTGAAGTATCTTGCTGCTACTGGACATCGCAAGTGAGAAGGCAGTACCTTTTTCCATTTACGAGGGAATTATGAACATTTTTCTCACTGAGTACTCTAGCGTACACAATGCTTCTGGTGAAAATAATTCAAACCACCCCTTCTCCAAGATGACGGATAAGACAACAGTACACCGCAGTTGACATGTAAGTGGGTTGGGATAGGATGGGGAGGGGAAAGAAGAACAGCTGCTCTCTGACAAGATGCTTGATGTAGGCTGCCAACAAAGCAACGTCAACTGCAGATAAGTCATCTCAAACTATCAGATACTCAAAGCCACGAAGGCTAAAAAAGCTTATTTGCAGGTGGGAAGACAGAACAGTGCATGACGTGTAAGGTAGGATGCTGCTCACAATATGTCCATGAATACACCTTTGGTCCATGCAATGCTGTGCACCTCTCAGAGACACTACGCGTCCTACTATGAAATACGTTACTTTGAGCTGCGCAATCCCCAAACTGCCTTTGTTTCACGGCCCACTGCCTGTGTTCTTCAGTGCAGAAAGTTAGTCCATGTGAGTTACTCTCTCATCAGCGCCAAGGAGATATATAGGCTGCACTTACATTTCATGTTTGTGAAGAAATACTAATACTACACCGAAATGCAACCCTTCACCATTAGCAAAAGTAGTTTTGTCGAATAGTGTTGTCATAAAACAGCTGCTATGTTCCTCTTGAGAGGCAGCTATACTTCAGCAGCAGGAAACTCGGCTCCCACATCCAGCAAGACTGTGGCCTTGCTCCAAAGTATGGTGGTGTCCTTATGAGGCAGGTCTAGGGCAATATGGAGCTGTTCTGGTGATTCAGGGCAAGGTCCCCAAGGGAAAAAGCATGTATTTCTGGCAGAAGTATGACTAATGCCTTTCTCTCAGAGCCTGCTGACAGACAGAAATGTGCATGCAGAGCTGGGGCCACAGCTTACCCCTTGCTCAAGCAGCTCACCTCTGCACTACAGAAAGATACCAGTACTTCTTGGGGGGAAGCAATGGGGCTGACTGACTCTGTCTCTCTGCAAATCAAATATGAAGCAGGAAGGGAGAGACAGGAAAGATGAAAGGAACATTTGAAACTTTCACACAGTTCTTCTTTGCATGAAAGAGTTGGTAAAAGATGGGGTTTTCCCCTTTTTGCTCCTGTTACAAAGAAAAAAAAAAAAAAAAAAACAACCCTTTTTTAAAAAC
>VZTL01066008.1:0-15137 GCA_013400535.1 Scopus umbretta | reverse complement strand
GCTTCCAGCGATCTGCAGGCCAAGGTGCACCAGAAGAGGTGTCTTTAGAGGAGTCTGCAGCCCAGATGAATTTTTCATGCATGAATTTGTCTAATTCTTCTAGGAGTCTGTATAAACTGCTGGCGCCCACCGCATCCTGTAGCAATAAGCTCCCCTTCTTAGCTTTCCTCTGTCTGTCAAATTCCTTTATGAATCTCTTTAAAAAGCAAAAAACGATATACATGTCTAGCTAAATTACTGATGGATTCTTATGGGTAACTGAGAACAGACCTTAATCTGGTATAGCTATAAAAGCATCAGTTGCTTTGGATGATTTGATACTACTGTGTTAGCATGCAAATATACAATTTCAGGGTTAGAGATATCAGTAAAAGGACTCTTGGGAAGAAATCATACAATGTGTTTGGTTTTTGTAAAATCTGGCAGCCAAAATGTTGAGCAGATTAAAAAGGAAAGTAAAGGGCATGTTAATAAAAATTTTATTGCATGGAGATACCTCCAGAGACTAAACAAGCAGAGCAATCACAGTGTCAGTGCCATTTATCACCAAGAGAAGACTCAGTGATACAGTTCCCACTGTAAGCTTGCGTTTCTATGGAGAAGGCCTTCTCTTGGCTTTCTCCCCATTATGATCAATATGATACACCAAATATGCACAAATGCTGTTTCCAGACTCAATCGAGTTTTCATGAGAGAGAAACAGTACGCAATTTGTCAGTCAGAAAAGAAAATTACCTTACAAATACTGTATTTGGGTTATTCAGTGCAGCATGTAACTGGGAAATGCTCAGTAATTCTATGTATTATGTAGAAAATTTGAGAAGTAACATTGCAGAACTGAGACAGATCTGGGACATCAGCAGGATGATATCATCCTCTGCTGGTATCAAATGGAGGGACTTTTCCCTATGTCTCTGCAACGGGAATGTGCACACTGGAGATTAGGATACTGCGCTGTTCTGCCTTTGTCGCATTGCCTTTTGAAGTGCATGAAAACTTGCTCCATCCCCAAATATTTTTTCTTGGCATCACATGCAGCCGATTTGAAGGAGTTGTTTTCAAACAGTGCTCTTGAGAGTTTGTTGCCAAAGCTAGCTGGGCATATATGCCGTAGGGCCCAGCTGAAGGCATCACATACAGCACACTTCCAGGCTACCCTGAGCAGTTCCAAGCAACTTCAGGCTGTTGATGCTCTCCAACAGCAACTTATCTTGTAAGAGAAGATACCCACCTCTCCATCTGATGCGGAAAGCTGATGCCAGCAGTGCTCTGGCTTTAAAACAGTGATGAAAAAGGAAGCCTCCATTTCCCTCATGCCTCCATTTCAGGGTTTTCCTTGAAAGAGTCGTCCCAAGGGCTTCCCATACACAGGACAATCAACTTATTGAATGCTCTTGAGCTGGTATGATTTTTGGGTGGGAGAATAAAGAGTTATGTTTCATGCTCTCAGGAGATCATTTCAAGACAGGGTTTCTAGTGGAGTTAGTTGTGTTACTACTGGAGTTAACAGGGCATCTCACCCCACTCTTCACCCCATTTTTCTATTTAAAGCCCGTTTTCAGCACACGGGTCACTCAGTCACCCTATAGATGCTTACAGTGCATGTAAGAAAGACAGAATACTATTCTCCTTCCATTTGTTTTTCCAGGGCATCCCACAAAATAATTTGATGCCATTACCCCATGATTTACTACTGTTCCCTTTTGCTTCTCATATCTCTCCATTCCAGAGCGCAGGAAGCTAACCTCCTGCTCTGTTGTCTCAATGCAATTTCCCTTATCACCTCATGGGAGCTAAGTCCCTATCTTCTTCATAAGTCTTTGATTCTGCTTTAAATAACAATCCTGAGACTGGCTTTACAAAAAGCACACTGTACTCCCTGCCGTCAATACAATGTTAGGTTCTGTAAATAAATGTATTTATGACACACTTAACAAAAAATTATCAACAGTGCAAGAAAATAACATTTGCCTAAACTGTCAATTAACCACCTGGGAAGCCTGCATATAGGGAACATCTGCATTTATTTTTACTATATCAGAGTTTGATTCAACAGTACTGGGTTATTTCATTCCCTTGATTAAATGGCTGCACAGAGTGCCTGTTAATGGAAATAAAATAAATACTGTGTGAGATAGGAGGAGGTGGTGGGTATAGAAACAAGCGCTTTTGGTAAAAAGGAAAGCAGTCTTTATATCTGTTTTTGTGTCTCAGGTAGAGTATTTGCGCATAATTTACCTCATGCATTTGCAAGGAGTTCTCATGAAACTCAAGCAGCTGGAAATACAAGCCAAATCTCACCAAAGGGTAAGAGGTTCTTTAAGTCCCAGTACCCAGTCAGTCTCATCATGGCCACTATGTTGAAGTGAACATTGGTATTCTATAAGATGTATTTTGCCACCACTGATTCATTGCATATTGATGATAGAATAGCCAGATATAAGAACATTTTCTGCCCGCTGGCTTAGATTCTAACTTTTAACTATTAAAGGTTTGGTAACTGAGCTATTTGAGTATTTCCTACATATGGTGTAGGACATAGAGAGAATAGACATGTTTGTCTCCCAGACGTGCTACCTGGACTCTCATTCTTCAGGTTTCCTCCCCATCTTCCCAGAAAATAACCACTCAGTAACCACAAAATGGTTACACTGACTAACTGGGATATTAAACAAACCTGCAGTGCTCTAAGGATCTAATAAATAGTTGCAACTTGCATCTGTTACTAAACATTTAAAAAAAATAATTCCAAATGTCTAGTATTAAATTACAGGATGCGTTTGCTTCCATCTTTCAGCCACTTGCTGTCCACTGCAAAATTACTTCATGTATTTTGTCCAGTGATGAGCACCTACATACAGGTAGCATGGATGAAGCACAGTTGTAAGAGGAGTGTTTACCACATGCAGTTTCTGTGAAAAGCATGAAAACCAAGCCTTACCTCCATTCTTAGATTCAGCTGTGATCCTTTCTACTCAAAGCTGAAGGGACGCTAGAAAGCAAAACAGATATTTTACAAGAGCACTACACGTTACATCTTGGCTGCAAATAAAAGGCTTTAGCTTCTACAGCTGACATTAAAGCCCCTTTGTATAACTACCATATTGAATTATAAAATAACGTGAAAGTTCGAACTGGAGGTATCAGAGGACACTTTGCAGTCACTTTGCTCTTAGGTAAATCCAGAGTACCTCCAATAAAGTCATGTCACACTTCTAAGGGTTTATACTGGGATACTATAAGATATCATTTATGAACATGGCCATAAATTCACAGGAAAACACTTGTCACCCTTGCGATATAATTTTCAAGGTCACAAAATACCAGGATAAAAATTCACTTATAATACTGTCCTTTTTTCACTCAGAAGCATATGTATTTTCAGAACGGAAGCACTCCCCTCACTACCTCTTAAGTTCTGAAATGGCTACAATGAACAATAATCAGCAATGCTCACATGGTCTTCCAGCCAAAGGACAATTCAAACATTTTACCTTAAATATCGTTTACCCAATGGCACAATTGTCCCACTGAGTCACTTCTGTCAGGTAAACACAGCAAACAAAGACTATCCTATATAGCAATGTGTCATGAATAAATATTGTCAACAAACACAAAGTAATTTTGACTGCAATGAAAAATAGAAATTCCCAGGCACTAAAAAAATAACTTTTTAGGTAAATCATGGGCATATGGTCTGTACTGTCAGGGAAGTCACTCTGAAATTACATTCCTGTCCTGGTTTCAGCTTAGTTCATTTTCTTCCTAGTAGCTTCTTCAGCATGAAATTCTGATTGTACTGAAAATAATGGAAAAGCCTTATTGATTTTACTGAGAGAAGGTTTTCAGCGCAATCTTTTTAAAGCATGAGTCCAGAATAGCGTTTTCCAAGTTACTCCACTTAGAGCCTCCCTTTGGAGCTTGCAGATGGGTGGGAAGTGCTTTGCCCTCACTTTACCTGCAGCCCCCCAGGTTGTGAGTTGGAGTTTCCATCTGGAGCGGCTGAGCTATTGATATAAATTAGCAAATCACAAAATTCAGCCCAGCATTAAAAAAGTGGTATTTCTTCCAGTGAAATGAGTTGTCTTCACATTTCTCATGAGATGGTGGGCTAAGGTCAGACCTCTTACCACCTATGTAACCACTCCTGAATTTTTCCAAGTCTTCTCAAACTCTCTGACCAATTTAAAGAATTAAATTCCCACAGAAAGGACAGCTCGGACAAACCAATTTCAGTATGCATCATGTCAAGTTCCCCTGAGAGCTTTATCAGCTGTTTATTAATGGTTGAGGAGAAGGTTGATAAAAACAGCTGTGCAGGAAGATTAAATATATTTCCCATGCTGACATTCATACTGACTTGGAGTTCACAAAAACCTCCTAAAACATTAGCTGTAAAGCAGTATCTATCTAGGCTGGTCTTTAAATGGATTGCACTTCATTTTGTCAATCAGAGCCTTTCATCAGAAATAAACCAGGTAGAAGTAAATGAGCATTTATAGACAAATCCCTTGCCTCAAAATTTGCTGCTTTTACAAACATTACACACAGCTACTACAAGAAAGGTCATGGAAAGAATCAAATTTGGATGAATGGACTGCAGACAACAGCAGTAAACATTTCTATTTGCCCTGGTAGCTTAACAGTGTGTGTAAAAGGACCAGAGGAATGCAGGGGCAGATCTTGCAATGGTGCAAGTTGGGTGCCAGGGAAGACCTACTTGCAAACACCTACGTATCAAAGAATTGTAAAGCAAATGGATAGAAAGGACCTGCAGAAGTAACCTAGTTGAATGCTTTGTTACTCACAAGATCTGAAAGGCAGTTTGACAGTATTATTCTAGTCCCTTTCTACAGGTATCAGAGAAAAATGACTGTTGCAGTTGCAAAGCTGGCCGAGCCTGTTCAGAAAAGGCTTGGCGCAGGAGCAGGAGTGATGCTGTACCTCAGGAATTAGGGATCATGTGTTCATGTTACTAGCACATGAAAATGTGCAGCAAAATATTACAAAACCTGCCTTCTAGTCTTACGCACAAGCCAAGGCGTCCCATCTGGTATGCCAGGCCAACATAGGGATCTGCATGCTGCTGCGCAAGAGTTGCCAAGAAGTGCAAATGAAGGTGTGGTACATAGGAGGTAGGTGCTGCTGGTGAAGAAGCAATTTGCTATATGGTAATATTATTCTTGTAACAATGCAGTAAAAGTAGCATAAATGGTGTTGTGGTTTAACCCCGATCGGCAACTTTCAATTTCAAAGAAAATGAACTAAGCTGAAACCAGGACAATGGTCATCTCTGGGAGGCAATATAGTGCTATAAAACCAAATCCCTTACTCTCCAGAGAATACAGCTCATCTTGCTTGGTTACCTGAGAAAGTCCATCATTCTTTTTGCTTCACTGTCAAAATCAGCTGTGAAGTTCTTGGTTGCAGGTGTCTGGATTTGAATGTCTAGAGGCTGGGAAGAGGCATGATCAGTGGCGATTCCTCCTTCTGGTATTCATTCTTCCTTCCTGTCTAACACAGGCCTGGTCCTTTGAATGAAATAGGCTGTGAAAGATAGATTATATCAATATAGCTTCAAAATATATGTTTGTTTGTTGTGTGCACATGAATATGTATTAATAATACTTTAACATGCTTCAGCACTACTGGAAGCAAAGAGTCGTTACTCAGAGATTCTCTGTGTATAGGTAAGGACCAAATCTTACTCCTCCTTTCATATAAAAAGGAAGATAATTTTCTGTCTATTTAGCTTACTGGACATGAGATGAAAGATAATCAAATGGCTAGTGATTAAGGATGGCTAAAAAGCCAATTGTTAGATATGAAGAACATTTTTTCAAATAATCCTCTGAAACATCCTTCAGTGCAAGGCTTCAAGGATGAACTAAAAGTTGCTCTGCATTCTATGTAACCTTAGTTTGTGAACCTCAATTAACCAAAAATCCTTCTTAGGCAAACAGGTTAATGTGCCCAGATGCTGATTAATTATATTGAAAATTCCCTCAAGCATCAAATCACTTGGTTATCTGAAATTGTTCTTTGGCCACTCTCTGCATACAGGTGATCAAGCATGTGATACAGTATAGATGTCAGCTTGTTATTTTACCTAGTAACTCCAGAAATGAGCACTAACTTGGGAAGAATACTGTAGCACAATTATCTAAAGTTATAGATAAAGTGAAAAGAATTTCTGTTTTCAAGACCACGCAGCTCCTAATGACTGTTTCAAATTATTTCTTACTCCTCATGAGAAATGTCTGTCCTACAGAATTATCATGTTAGCCTTGACACCGTGGGCTAATTATATCTTAAGCAAAACAGCTCAAAAAGAAAAAAGCCTTCTTCCAACATTAATTCTTAAGAGGATCGTTTGAAGAATTTGTATGTCAAACTGTTCTTGTGCACAGTGCTCAGAGGAAGCCAGAGAAACACCAGTGTTGCAGAAAATTTCCACTCAGCAAGAGAGCCAAGCACTCTGAAAATCAGGATTCTGCCAAACCTCAGTCCGCGATGGTCACACATCTCTTTTAGAGAAACACCTGTATCAAATAGCAAGGCCCAGAGACTGTGACCATTTTGCTGACTTAGCTGAGAGACATTTCCCTGCCTGCTGTTCTGAAGAGCAACTACAAATTCCTTCTCTTAGCTATTGCTCAGGGTTTATTTTTTGTAAGGATTATGTTATTTATTATGTTATATACAATTGCTGGTATAGTAAAAACCTTTTAACCAGGACATCTCCATGGATGCTAATTTAGCACAATTACACGTAATGACAGTGAAACTGTTTAAAGGGGATATATTCATTCAGTGACACAGGGAGTTACGTATTAGCAAGTTCTTAAATCAGTGTGGAATGCCAAATTTCACTTCCATTACAAACAGAGATTCCAGTAATAATAAGAAAATAAATGCCAAAGAAAAATGAAATGCTGTGAATAATCTCAGAAGCATTTTTGTCTCTCGTTATCAGGTTAGCTGTTTAATTGACTTGGCTGTCTACCAGTTGAGATGATTCTACTGAATTAATGTTCAGATTTGCTTAGCTTTAGACCTGTGTTCCTGCAGGGCTTTCAGTTAGAAAAACAAAGCTTATATGTTGAAGAGTATAGGTTAGAGCAATGAAGAAGATAATGTTGCAGATATTATACATTCCTTAGTGTACCAGCCTGCTTTTCTTCCTTTTAAATTTTATATCACTGTTACAAATCACTATTGGAAGAAATCTATGTTTTGTTTACATTAAATGATTATATATGAATAAACTGGATGTTTAGATTAAGAAAAAGAAAATAAGAAACTGAGAAAATAAGCCCACAATAAATAAGGAAAAAGTGTCTAAATCATTATTAAAATTGCCTAGCAGCTAGGATGGCTGTTTTTTCCAGTGATATACCACAATCCAAATCACTCTAGAAATAAGGGCACAAACCCAATTTCCATTTATCCCTGCAGGTTATCTTCATGCCACAAAAACAGAGGAAGAGATGTCTACTGGAGGAAACAAAAAAAAAAAAAAAAAAAGGAAGATGAATAAATTACTTCTAGAAAGGAATTAATGAACAGTTAATCAGTAGCTTTACTTTTGGCAGCCCACATGTAATTTCAAGACCTAAAGCCAAACCTGGCTGTTCCTGTTGAAGTTTTTAGGGTGTGCAAGAACAGGATGGTCCTCATCTTCCTTGAGACACCTACACCTGCCCCAGGGCGCTCAGGACCCTGGCTCTTGTACTGAAAGTGTGACGCGAGAGAGTTTCTACTGCTATGGCCAAAGATTAANCTTCCCTGATTCTCTCCCCCATCCCACTGGAGAGTGAGGGAAGCAAGCAAACAGCTGTGCGGTCTTCAGCTGCCTACTGGGTTAAACCACAACAATGTAGTGCAATAAACCCCTGCCTGTGTCATTGTCCCCCACTTCCATGCCCACCCTCCCCATGCTCACTACAGCTCCAGGAAAAAGGCATGAGATCTGTGCCTGAACACAACACTTTCACGCTAAGTTTTCTCCCTGTCTCAGCAATCCTATGTATTTCCCACTTCTCCATTCTCAAAGCAGCAGCCTGTGCTGCATACTCTGCCCTGCATACTCTTGGCCAGCCCAGGACAACAAATAACAAAATAGAACCCATTAGTAGGGGTCTTATGCAGAAAAAAAAACATTACTAGCAAAGTTTCTAATTTGTGAAAGTATATTTCAGGTAATGAAAAGGAGGGGGAGAAAGGGCTATATCATCAAGAGTTTGTTTTGTGCTTCTTGAACCTCAGAGTTATTTTCTTCTTTCATGGTAGTTTTTTTGTTTTCCTCTTTTTGGCCACTAAACTCTTACAGTGAGGATATGGAATTTCCTACCTACACAGGGCCATCCTATCTTTTGGCATTTTTCTGAGTAAGTATGCAGGCCCAACTCTGCGTCATTCAGTGAGGCTCTTAAGTTACCACTGCCTTCATCAGATAATGGCTACATCATAGAAACAGTTTTTTGAAGCATGTTGAGGCTAGAAAGTAACCAGCTTTAGCTACAAAGATGGATTTCTCTGTGTTACTCTCTTCAGAGGAGGAATAGGATTATTTTGTACTCAAGCTCTCCAGTCACTTAGGAGTTGGCTGGATGTTCTTCGGACCTGAGCCTTTCGTCTTTCTTCCCTTGTTTTGCCATGGCTTCTTTTAGGACCCCTGTTGAGCCAGACCACTCCTGAGAAGAAATTTACGCCTTGGTACATCAGCTCCAGAAGCTGTAAAAGTCTAACAGCACTGATGGAAATTTCTTACTTTCTAAAGCACACAGCAAACTCTATGCATTACTTGAGTAAAAAATATTCCAGCCTTCCTGTAGTGATAGGACAAGGGGCAGTGCTTTTAAACTGAAAGAGGGAAGACTTGGATTGGATATAAGGAAGACATTTTTTACAATGGGGGTGGTGAGACACTGGAGCAGGTTGCCCAGAGAAGTTGTGGATGCCCCATCATTGGAAGTGCTCAAGGCCAGGTTGAATGGGGCTTTCAGCAACCTGACCTAGTGGAAGATGTTCCTGCCCATAGCAGAGGCCTGGACTACATGATCTGGAAAGGTCCCTTCCAACCCAAACCATTCTATGATTCTTGTTACTCAAATCATATTTCAGAATACTTACAGTACAGAAATGCCCCAAAGCAGTAGAAAAACATGACTTTCCTGTCTAACACAAAACTGTGGAAACTTTCTAGTAAAATAGGCAGGCATATGTACAAAAGATCAGCATGGAATCTTAATATAAACTATACAGAATCTCCTGAATATTTTCTTCAGCTGACTTTCTGAACTCCCTGCCAAGCTGTTAATAATGTAATGAATCTCAAATGATGAGCACAGTTCATGTTGTTTGCAGAAAGAAAAGGTGATTTATTATTTACAAGAAGATCTAGCAAATAAGTACTACATGTCAACTAACGGGTAGTTTTGTCCATACTGACAGGTTGCCAAGGGTACATACACCAGTTTTGTCATTCAGTTTATCCAGGTTTGACTTAATTAATAACTGACAACTGCATTTGCCTTTTTATATTTGCAATAAAATACTGTGCAAACAAAATTTGGGAGTGTATGTGCAGCAAATCTTGTATCAACACTGACTGGGTGCCAGATTTGGAATCGATTCACTGATTAGTTTGAGAGTGATTAATGTGAGTGCTTAATTTAAATCCCTGATTTAAAAACATTTATGGAAGAATAATTGACAGCATAAATAGCACTTCAAGGTGCTACAACTGTTCCTTCCATGGACTCTGCTTTTGTGAAGTGTGTGGGTAAGTTTTTGCTCAGGTACAACATGCCACAAGATGTTCAGATGCCAAATTTTTCAGCTCTTCTTGCAATAAGAAATGATAATTGTTAACAGGTTTTCTGAGGAAAAAGTGGAAGAAACCCCACTTTTTTTCAGCTGAGAGGAGCACCAAGAGATTGCTGAATAGGGTACAATGGTTAAATTTTTGATATACCCACACTTGGAACTCCATCATGCTGCATGTGTGCTACTTCTAGTTGGGACATGACTAGTAAAATTGCATTTTGGGTTCAAATAATAAAAGAAGTCCCTGTAGAGAGTCCAACAGTTTGCTGGTGCAAGCGTTAACTAGACTAGAAGCTTCTCCTAGCACTGTCATGTCAGGCCTGGTACTTTCCCTCTCTATACACCTCTGCCCAATACGCATGGAAAACCCGCAGTCCAGGTCCAGCCATGGCCTTCCAGGCTAGTCTTCTGTCCCAGCCGCTTTGCAGCTCTCCAGGAGCAGTGCAGGAGAGATCCTATGTAATGAACACACTAATACCCAAATGTGAGGGCTAATGCTGGAAAAGGAGCTCTTAACACTAGGCCTTGTTTTGAAAGGCGTTATGAAAAAAAGAAGTCACAGCATTAAAAAATTCTCTCTTGCATAGATTATGAAGGAAACAACCCTAGGAGATCAAATAACTTCAATTGTTTCTTTTTATTAGGACACAGCTGCATGCATGCCCTTGAACAGACTGAATACATATCCTCTTACATCTTTGAACTCTTCCAGTTTTGGTTGTTTGCCATGGGATATTGTCTTCTGATCCTTCTAAGGCACTTCCTTTCTCAAAGTCAAAATCACAGCAGCATTTTAATAGATAAAATAAATTACTGGAAACTCCCATGTCTTAATTTATATACATATACAATCCTTGTTTAGCTGACCCTCTCATATGTTTAAATTTGCCTGGACATGCTGGAAGCAGCCAGTTTTTAATGGAAAATGACAAATGCCCAACCGCTTTACAGTTTTTTTCCATTCTCCATCTCCTTTGGGAAAGATTTATAAGTTAAATCTAACATGCATGTAACTCTATCCATTAAGATCCAATGTACTGTGTTGCCCAGGCAGATTTCCCAGATATCTGAAAGGTACACGGTTCAGAACTGATGCTCTCCTTGGCAAATTTATTTTTGTGACGTACTTTTGCAGCCCGTGGCAAATTCCCTTGTATTTCTTAAGGGCATATGCAACATGAATAACAGTACAAATTTGTTGTGCTGCTCTGCCTATACCTTTCTAGGTAAGAAAAGAAAATTGCCTCTTTTTCCTATTCAGGCTGCCACTAAAAGTGAAAAGTTGCAGTAACTACCCATCACAATTTAGAAAAGATTTCCATTGTTTTACAGAAGTCAGGCAACACAGAGCTGACCTAAAGTGGTCAACATTGATCTGGATTATATTCAAATTAACAGCTAAAGGGAGAAATCCTCCAGACCTCATCATCTATCCCTCCAAAGCAGCTTCACCTGGGTTTGGAGTGAATCAAACCCTATGGAGTTGGTATGTAGAATGAGGGAGAATGGATTCTGGCCATTTATTGCCTTCTGCCAAGGATAAAAAATGATTGTAATGTTAATACTTGACTAGTGGGCACATACAATAGTGTGATTTTGCTGGGCTTATTCACCGTTTTTCAAAAACACAAAAAACACAAGTTCTTGTTCCTTAAAGAAAAAAAAAAATAAAACAAAGAAATTGGTCTGCAAAAACTTTTTCTTCATCTTTTGAAATAAGCTCATGGCAATCTGTCTTCATTTAAATTGTAAGGGATCTGGCTTGGGTCCTGGAGTCTATTCCTTTCAAAACAGGGAAATAGCTCCTAAATACATTGAGCTGCATTTTGGAATTTATGAAGCAGAACACAAATCTAAGAGCTGGTGACATTTAATGGTAATGAGGCAATTCTGACATGAATTCTTCCATTGCAGGATCAGCTCATGATGTTTTCCAGCAGCTGGAAAATGGAATCTTTTGCAGGCTGGGAATGAAAAATCTTGCTTTAAAATTATCTTGTGTATACCCCAATACACAATTAGTTTGAAATGGAAGCGTAGCAGGATTCATCCTGCTCCTTCTAATGCAATGGGCTTTCTACTGAAGGAAGAAAATATGTTTTCCTCATACAGTGCTGCTGTGCCAGCTGAGCTGCAGCACATGGGGGAGAGTGGGCCCTGCCTGTGCTTTGCTCCTACGCCAATGTTTTGAGAAGGTCAACCCTGCTCTTGCACAAGGCAGGAGCTGGCCTCGTATTCAAAGAGCACAAGGACAAGGATTGTGCCTGGCTCAGTGGTGCAAAGAAGAGGCATTTCCTTGCAAAGGCACATTTCTTAATTATCTGCCATAACTCCCCAAGTGGTCCTTCCTACTATATTTTTGCCATCGGTTGGCTTCACAGGAAAAGTATGGCCCAAGAGGAGCTTGAAGTCTGTTTCCAATCTCATAGCTGGAGCAAGTTTGCCAGCACTGAGCCATGTAGATGTGATGCCTACCCCCCACCTCACAGCCGCTATTCTTTCACTGTTCAGATTTTGGCCAGGATGAGTTGCGATACACTGTTTTTCAAAGTGACTGTATTGGTCGGCCAGTGGATGCTACTGCAGTAGAAAATCCAGTTGTTTAGCTTCTCATTTTGCATTTTTTTTCTGGTGGTCTGCAGTGTGCATGCTAAGAGATTCTCTAAACCATCTAGGGCTGCAAACACAATCACCCCAAAACGTGCAAGTCACATGGGAAATATTTTCCCTCTAGGTTGCTCTCTGCTGCTCTTTAAAGTATTACTTTCCAAAGATGCTAAGAGGACTATTTCACTTCAATTGTTACCCAAATACTGTCCCCAAGTTTCAAAGAGACATAAAGCAGTTAAAGGCAACAGAAGGACAACAAAACATCCCACTCAGCCTTTTTAAAGCCTGCAGAAGCCCAGAGGACACCTAGAATTGAACACCTCTGGAGGCATCCAGTCACTGCAAGTCAGCTACAGTTTCTCACCAGTTACTGAGCTGGCTCCCACAGTCAGTGCTGGTGTAGAAGGGGATGGTGGAGACCAAGGACAAAAGCTGATTCCCCTTCTCAAGTTGACCACTTAGTTCCCCAGCTGGCTGAGGGAGCTGGCTGTCATCACTATTTCCTTCCTCTCCAGTTAGGCTTTGTGCAAGGCCACAGAAAACACAGGTGGGGAATCAAGATGGGGGTGGGGAGAGAATGGAGATTAATTGTAACCCACAGGGATTTTTAAAAGAAGGGCCTCTATAAGAAGGAGCTGCACATACTTTCTTGTGGAAGTTTGCTAAACCTTACATTAGCAGCCTTACTGAACAGATAGGCAGGCTGGGCACAAACAGCAATGTGAGTCAATGCCAGCAGTTATCACCAGACTCTTACTTGTTGTCTCAGAAAAGTTAATTCTAGAGAACTACCTAAGTTAGGTAATGAGCAGGATTTTTTTTTTAAACAGGTGGATTGCCGGGGCAGAAGTCAAAGAAGCTTGAAAACTCTTGACTGGGAAGAGTGTTGAGGAATCACAAAGATGTTAGACTGCTGAACCAAGGTATTTTTTTACTTCAGACAGATGATGTAACAGGAAAAAAAAAACAAAAACCACACACCAAAAAAACAAAAGCTGGCAGGAAAAGAAGCAGGTATCCCAGCTGCAAAGGCAGCTAAGCCATGAGCTAGAAACAGATTGCTGAAGGAGGATACCCAAGTAAGTCAGCCAGGTGTTTATTCTAATTTATACGAATGCTTGGCCCAAAGCCCCAAACACTTTAAAATAAACTAGACGAACAGTGAAAGTATGAATGAAAATGCAACTTCAGCTTCAGATTAATTTTATAGCAACTTAAAATTATTGTTGTCCTTTAAAAAGCAACCACTAATGGTTTGAGTTTCAGAGACAAGTGAAGTAAGGATCAGTAAGCTCTGAATGGGAGATGAGAGAAAGAGAAAATATCCTGCAATGAACCAGTACCAGTAGCTTTTCAGGTAAGTGGGTTTTGTTATTGAGACAAAGAGGCTGCAATTCTTGGCCTACAGCTCAACCAGGACGTACAGGCTTGCAGCAAGTTTCTGGCTGAATTTTTGCCTCTCTCTACAAGAATTCAAACTAGCTGATAGCAGCAATTTCTGTCCTAAAATCCAATCTATAGCTTTAAGAGACTATCATGTTGTCATGGCTCAGTGAGACTAAAAAAGAATGTCACTGGTGTTTGCAAATAGACTGATACAGCTGAAAGCCTGGGTATGCTCTTCTGTGCTGGAGAAGATGTAATTTAACACTCTTGGACCCAATTTTACCCTCATTATAGGCAACTGAGAACTTCCCAGTGAAGTAGATGGGCTGTGATCTGTGATCTGACAGACAAATAATAATCTGCTACATAGGAGAATGTGATTTACCCTGCATGTTAAAAAAGTGATTTTTAATAGCTCTATAATATCCGGGATTCTTTAAAAATATAGGACCGACGTATTAAGATGCATAAATAACAATGCATCGATATGAAAAAAGCCAAGAGCTCAGAAAAGTTGCAAAATCTTTTGATGAACGCCCTCCCACTCCTGGATGCATTAGAGGTGCTTTTCTTGAAAGAGTGGAGAGAATAGAGTGAAGGAGAAAAGCCTAAAAATGGGGGAAAGGAAGCGGGAGAAGTTCTCCAAAGATGAATCTGCTGTTATTTTTAAGACCCCTTTGTTATCGCCAGCTTAATTATAGCTGGATTTGCTAGAGAGGATTCTATTGAGTGTTGTAGCACTCAGCCTTGCTTTTTCTTACTCTCTTGCTGTACTCAGAAATGGCAGCAATGTTGCAATCCTTGAAGTATGTGCTCATAAAAGCAAAATCCACAGGGAAGCCCGGTGCGTTTCTTTCCACATGCTTTGTGTGCGAGGAGTGAAACCATGGTTAAATACCTGCCTCCAGCCACTCCTTAAAAGCTGAAGAGCTTTTCTTTGTATTTGTATGGCTACAGTAGTCATGGCAGCTGCTCATTTATTAGTTGCAGCATACATTAAAGCAGGCTGAGTAACTAGATTGTGTGGAAGGTGAAGATGTGTGCAGACTTCTATGGAAAAAAAAAAAAAGCCAACAATCTGTTTGGAGAGCAGGTAATGGAGATGCTAATCAAAAAAACAGGAACTGCCTTGTGTTTCGCCACAAAGCAAGAATGACTAACAATTTAATTTTGCACTGATGTACATAATTATGCATCTGATATAGCTAACTATCCCAGGCATCTGATAATAGATCATTCACCAAAGATGGGCCTGAATCAACCATTTGCACAAATAGCGTTTTCCTCGATCCTGCCAGTGGCAGGGAAGA
>VZTL01065993.1:669-32972 GCA_013400535.1 Scopus umbretta | reverse complement strand
ATAGATATATATATATATATATGGGTGAAACAAAGGAAACCCCAGAGCCCATTTTTCCTTCCACTAACTATCTGGCCTCTGAACTCCAATCATCTGCTCCCCCTACAGCTATAGTTCTCCTGGCTTATTTGAGGATTTAATTTCAAATTATACATGTGCAAAACCAGACTGAAATCCCATTTTACCACTGGTTTGATCACTACTGTCTGAACTATAATTCTAAAATACAGTGACTGTAATGTAGTTATGTTTCTTGTCTGCTCTTTGTAGTATAATAAGATACAGAAGCCAGGAACCCACTATATCAAGCCCTGTGCAAACATATCGCTGTACAATTCTTCCTCCATGAATTTACAATTTAAGTACACAAGGGTTGAACTATGTTAACACTACTGCTACTTCCTTATTTTTTCTAGGTTCTGAAAAACCTAAACATCAAGTTGACTGTATACGTTATAAATATTTTCTAAATATTATTTACCCAAGAGGCAGGATAACGGCTTTGAAAGTATAAGTACAATGTAGAAACACTTAAAACGCATACAACTTTCCCATGCCTCTCCCTTGCAATCCATTTAACACAAACACCCACTACTGTTTTCTCCTAACGCCTTTATGTTAAGCATTTCCAGCAAAAAACAGAGCTTGCCTTTACCTTCAAGGCACCACATAACAATCATCTCATTCCTTTGCCCACACAGCAGTATCTTCTAGCTGCCCCATTTCTGACTGTGGCTTTTTTCCACACTACCATAAAATTAATGGAACTTCCAACTAGACAGGGCAGAACCCCCTTGAAAATACTTCTGTCCCAAACTAATTTCTCCTTGCTACTTATAATTGCTAGCAGGTTTCTGTACTATGCTAAACCGCCTTTTTTTGTCTTAGAGTATACCCAAAGATGGCAGGTCCTGTAGGGCCTATGACTCTGAAATAGCTGGTCCAGCAGACAGCTTGACACATTTCATAAGAGAGAAACAAAACTGGAGTTTTTGATAAATATGATGCCACCTTCACTTCTGAATTAATTCCATCTTCTTCTGTCTGAAAATGTAACTTGAAAATTAATCCTTCCAGTGGGTTTCCCAGCACATATTCTCTTTCCACATTTAAGCACTAAAATCAATGAGCAAGGGACTGTTTCCATTTTGTGTCTTGCACAGAACTGAGCGTTCTGTAATTTGTGATGAATATGTGAAAGCGAACAACGGAACATACCACCTGAAGTTTCCATTGCAGACCACTGAGTAAACTTGTACAGAGACATTAAATATGAATTTCTGCAGAACAGACCAGAATAGTTTCTCTGTCGTGACCCACTAACAGACCTTTTGTGACTTAACCTTTTTCTTTCAGGAATCATATTTAGACTGAATGTTTAAATCATTGATTAAAGTTGCATAAATTTATGAGCTTGGTGGAGATTTTTATGTGTTTTAAAAGTTTACTTTTCCTTCCCCTATTAGAGAAGCTATTGCAGTTACAAATTATTTAGAAGTCATTATAATAAAAGAATACCTCAGAATCATCTTTCTGTCACATGCACATTTCTCAGGAAATGTGGCAGGTTTACCCTTACTGCTGTCAGTGGTTTCATCTTAATATATTGAATTTCAAATAATTCATTTTGGTGATTAAAAAGATCCAGAAATTTATTTAATGGACATTTAATTGCCAAAGAGGCTACAATTTTAAAGCTATTCATCATGTTTTAAGTAGTTTATTACATGTAACTAGCCCATTTAAAATTCAAGGAGCTTTGATTTCACTAATATTAATATTTGTCCTAAGTTACTATTAATGATGGATACCAGTGTGAAACGATCCCTTTTCCTTTATATATCTGACCTGCAACCACCCAAGCTGTGAGCCCTCTGTGGATGCACCAGTGAATCCATCTTATGGTTGCAGTGATATCTAGTTTTCTCTCTTTGCTTTATAACTTATCAAAACAGCTGTAGGAGTTTGGAGGGAAATAAGCAGGTTTATGTTATTGTGTATTCTAAATAGATGACTACTCAGCCAAAATAAAGTTTAGTCTTCTAGTAGCTTTAAGGCAATATTGGTACATCTAAAACAAAACATACAACAATACATACCACGATGAGTGCCAGATGTTCATGGGAGAAAACACACAGCTGTTGGGCTTAGATCACCTGAACTCTTTTAAAAGCCAAAGACACCGGTCACCTTTGTTGAGCTGTCAGATTAGCAGAGGGACTGCAAAGACTGGAAGCAAGGAAGGGTCGTCTCAGTTACACTGAAGAATGCCAATTTATGCCTCATCAGCCAGCTGTCATGTAAAATTCCCTATGATAGACAGGACTAAAAATAACTAATTTGTCTTAAATGTGCTGTTAGGCACACTGAAATAATCTAGTTATAGTTCCTTTTCCACTAGAATCTAAGTGTTTCTGAAGTTTACTGTAAAAACCCAATTGACTCCAATTCTTCTGTTCTTCCATCCAGAAACAGCATTGAGCAATTCAGCGAGAGGTTATTCAGCAAGACTGAATTTCACCAGGCCATCAATTACAAGCAAGTGGACTGCAAACCCCTGAATTCTATATAATAATAAAATAATAGCTAGGAATTATACTTATCCTGCATACACAAACATAAGATAAATATTGAGCGATACATATACCTGATGTGGAGTTTCAATAAAGATTAATTTTGCTGAAAAGATGAAGATAGAGTACAAAAAATCATTAAACTATTAAAGGTGGAGTTACCCCAGTACGGAAATAAGCCCTGGCAAAACTTAGCCCCCAGAAGAGGATTTCCCTTAAAAGGATATAGCTACAGGCTTTTAAGTCATTTTGATGAAAAACAGTGGTAAGACTAAACACAATAGTCCATTCACAGTGCTGAATTACAGCAAAAGCAATAAATATTTTCCTCAGTTTTCCGAGCATCCACACAGCAGGATCATGTATTCTTCCAGAAGGATTCAGGTGTTATGGTGTTTGGATCAGTTATCTAAAATTCTGCTAGTGTACAGAGTCAGCAACATAAGCATACCATTTTTAAATCACAGTAACCAACTGAATAATCTATTTTTAAGCCTATTTTTGTTGAGCTCTTACGCTATGCATGTATCCAGCTGAAGATACCTGACAATCTGTCGTGTTTGCACATGCTATTTCAGTTTGTTCTCTGAAATTCTGTCTGCTCATATCCAAAGTTCTATGCTAATTCCCACTCAAATTTGGAGATGAAATACTTTTAGATCCTTAGAAAATGCTAGTTTCTGCTGAGCTTCTCACATCTGTTCAAGACAATAGCTTTGTTCTCACTTTCTAGATGTCTAACAGAAACACACAGATTTTGAATTAGCCAAACTGTGTTCATGGTGAACCTAGAATTTTACAGCTAAAAATCTTAAAGGCATTTTTTCAGTACAAGTTTATTGGGGGGGAAAAACCCCAAACAACTAACCTCAGAAGACTGAGAATATACAATGGATAGCTTTACATTTCCTGTGTCTAATATACATTTCCTGTGTCTCATATAGTTGTAAAAGCATGGCAACAGAATAAATGAACACAGCCACAATGTGCAGGCAAACACTTCACCACTGTAAGCAGTCTCACTGCAATTACTGGAACTATTCACATCCATGTATGAAGAAATCAAGACAATTATCATTGCATATTTTATTCTCTCACGTTCTCACTGTTCAACAGAATCACCTTTTGCTCTTTTTTGATTATATTCATCTATAAAATAAAACTCCTTTTGGCAAGATGATCTTGCCCATAGCAAGTAAATGTAAAGACATGCTTCTGATTAGCACAAAGAAACAATGTTCAGACAAAAGCAATCCTAACTCCTATCCATTGTCCTAGTTACGATGTGATAGCAGATCTAGGATATTTTCTTGTACTGAAGACAAAAGTAAAATTCACACGGTGCTAGCTCATAAAAGATTTGGCTCTGAGAGCCCACACATGAAGTTCCTTGTTCTTGGTCTCCACATGCTTACTACACTCCTATGCTTTAACACATCCGTGCTGCATTTCCCCAGTGCAACTCTGTAAATGACAAAATTATACATGTAACTTTTTAAGTCTTTGTGAATTATACTTAAGAGGACTTATTCTGTTCTCACATGGAACAATTATACTCCAATATTTGTCTGATAAGCAAACTATGTGCTGAGAAGTTTAGATCAGTCTTTATGGAAAGACTTTATGCAAAGAGTCTATGAGGCCCATCTGCTTTCCATAGGGTATGAGAGCCTATGAGATTCCTTTAGTTTCGTATTCTGCTATTAGTTAAGGACTTTATTGCTTCCTAAATAAATACAGCAATTCAATCCATAAACTCACCACTGTATAACATATTTAGTACCACAGGACTGATCCATCTGAACATGTGATTACCAAAAACAGGTGAACAATTTTTTGTTCAAAGCACTGTATTTCTATATTCACTGAGAGAAACATTGAAAAAAAATGAAACTATCATAATGAAATGTAACAAATATCTTAAATATTTTCATTGCTGTAAAATCTCATGGGTGGTTTGATGGAAACACCCCTTTTTTATTAAGTCTAATAAAGTCAATGCTTCCTGTTGCCTCAACTGAAGATTTTAATTGCTATAACAGCACAAAACATTTTTCATACATCTGGTTAGAATTCCTTTTCTTTTACAAATTTAATCAGTGTAATTATCTATTTGACAGGTGCATAGTTAGACAAGGAGAAACCTCAGCAAGATGTAATTTACAGACTTCAATTAATCTTTCTAAAAATTTGTACAATCTAACAGATGGATCAAACTCTACGAGAGCATTTGACCAAAGGCTATAAATCAACAGCGACATGTTTTCTTTCAGACAGTAGCTTGAGAAATTAATATTGTTTCACCAAGTTAGACAAAGAAAATGTAAATCTTACGGTTACAATAGCTCCCTTCCTCATAAAACTATCTACTGCCTGGAGAATATTAATGACGTAGCATTCTTAACCATGACAAAGAAAGGATAGGTTTAAAATATAGATATTCTTGTTAAATCATTTTCTTTTATTTATGTAAAGAACTTCATAGCCCTGCACTATTGCAAATTAATTCACATTAACACTGATGAGCAAATAGTGAAATTCCCCAAAAGGCAGACACCACAGTTACCATCTAATATCACAGCACTCTATCAGAGCAGAGACACTTCCCTGATTTCACATTTTCCATTAATATTAAAAAAAAGGTGTAAAAAATTGGGATATGACAACAAAATCTGGCCCAGGGCAGTGGTATTATTCTAGGAAAGGCTCCAAAAGATGATTTGTGTTGTACAGGAGAGAAGACTATGTCACTGCTGACCCTTCCTGTTACAGATGGCACCGCACTACTGCCTGCCCATGGCAGCCCTGGCCAAGGAGTCTGTGTTGCTCCATGGTCTCTCTCAAGCGTTGATACCATGGTACCGGTACACCTACAGTCGGCTATCTGAGAACAGTTCTGGGTGTTTAGGCTGAAAGCGTCTCAGTTTAGACCAGCTGGGACCTCCCAGGCTGCCCTCAGAAGGAAAAGTAAACTCACTGCTTCACCCCCCCCCAGTAATCAAAATACACAGTAGCTGAAGTGCGATGGTCTGCAGCAGGTCACCGTGTTACCACTGTCTTACTCTCAGCAGCGCCGTATGCCCGCTTGGCCACGCAAGCAAAGACTCTCAGAGCTGCAGCACCCTCACGACTCCCTGCCGTCCTCCCCCAGAGGCATGAGACACCTGACAAACTGCTGGTCCTACCAAGGAAGGGGCTCCTGTTCTAGCTGAGCTCCTACAAGCCTTGTAGAGATGGCGAGAGCTGCTACCTTGTACAGAGATGTGGCTGATCAGCTGAGTAATGGCATCTTCCTATAGACCAGCTGAAACCGCTTCAGCAAGGGGAAAGAATAAAACTTGCATGTCTCCCCTGTTATAAGGATAGGCACCACATCTAAGTGGAGTGCCTAATCCATTCACTATGTAGGCAACCTTTAAAATAAAACCGTATTCACTAGCAAAGCATGCTACCATGCTGCTGTCAGAGTATACTTTAAGATTAGGTACCTTTGAGTGACAAGTAATACTTCCTAGTCTTTAAAGCACCACGAGTGAAAAACCATAGGAAGAAAGTTTGTCTGGCATAGAAATATAGTCTCTTGGTTGTGACCTTCCTCATTCTACACTCTGAGAAGTAATAGCAGCTTCAACAACAATTAAGGAGTCGGCAACATGCAGCGCAATCCAGACTGTGCAGTGTAGAATTGGGTGGGAGCAAGAATTTCACTTAAATCTTCCACTTGTTAAATACATCTTTCTATCTGTCTCTGAGTCAGCAGCATCCCCCTCAAGGCTGATACAAAGCTCAAAAGGAAACAAAACTGCTCCAAAACATTTTCAAACTTAACATATCAAGCCAATATTTAAAAACATCTGAGGTTCACTCTACCCTAAAAGAGGGGGTGGAGGTATTCCTTTCTGAACCATGAGTGTACTTCAAAGGTACGGTCTTTTCACTTCAATGTGAAAAGCAGACCTAGTGCCCTAAAGCTACAAAGCCCTAACGCCCTTGATGTCTTAAAGATTATTTCAAATCAAATCAAAATTAATACCAGATGGGGAGGGGCAAGGAGGCCAGAGAAAGTGAAAAAAATATTAACATTCTGTTTTATCTGCAGTTATTTTTGGCATTTCATATTGGTACTTTAATTTTTTTACCCATCAGTCTGCTATGACTAACTAATTCCAAGCTTAACTGGTAGTGACTATTGGCAATTTTGCTCACTTGTCAGATAATTACAGCAGTTAATTTTTCCAGATCTTTTATTTAAGAGTGCTAGGCAAATACATCAAAATTTATTTGCAAATACTATTCCCTTGTTGATTATTTCTTCTGCTGATTCATTGCACTGGTATTTGCACCCTGCTTGTTTACTTAAGCCTTGGATCCTGCTAGCGCGTATATTCACAACTTATTGCTCACAGGGAGCCAGTCAGTGGGACTATGCATGGATCGAAAGCTATCTCATGCAAACCATGGATACATGCAGTCAAGCTTTGCGTTTACAGGGAAAAAAAGCTCTTATTTCACAGCATAGAAATAACCATTACAAATATTTAAGCAACTTGGAAACAGACCAAGATAGCGCATTTTTCAGTCTTGAGCTTTCCATAAGGATACAAAAACAATAATGTGCAAAACCGATGAATGATCCTATGGCATGAATAACTTGCAGCAACTGCTATAAGAAAAAAGCCCACAGACTAAAATGAATTTACACAGATTACTGATTGAACTTTAAGAACATGAACACATTCCCAACACAATCCATTTGTGGTAACTTGGAATAATCTTGAGGGATATGTTTTAAGAAGATGAAAAGGTCCCTTTTTATAATCTTGCTAGTTCAATCTAACTCAAAAACCCAAATAAAATGTAAGATAATTTGCTTTAAAGTCTACTCAACATCACATGGCAGCCTTGGCTCCACCATAGGATATTTATCTATTCATGCATAAATATTCAATGTATATTGTATTATATTATATTCAAAAAAGCTATGTGGAAGAACATTAAGGCTCCAAAGCCAAACACTGAAGAGTTAGCAAAAAGCCAGAGTTCAGGTTGCCTGTTCCACCATAGCGCTGCCTGCTCATGCATATACATTTTGACACCATCTCCCATTACACAATCGCTTACTCTTTTCCCTAAAGAAACTCTCCCCCAGATATTGCATATTTTCTCCCTCCCTCTCCCAGAAAGGTGCGGCACATTCCATTATTTACTGCATGAAAGCCTTGCTGTGAGGGCAGGATTCATTTCCTCAGTGGCGAATGTGGTGTTGCACATCCCCATAGTAACTGAGTGCTTCCACCATGCATGTATTTTCACAACACCCCTGTCTCCATCCTCCGTCACTCCGCTTGGTCCCAATCCCTTTGGCAGGCTGTTGCCTTCCACAGTTTCACACCCCAGTCACCCAATTCCTCATGTAATCTTGGTCTCAGCCACACCTAGAGAATGAGGTTTCCATCCAAGTCATAACTCCAGCAAAAAAATTTTAAAAGGTGGGGTTTAATCCCGACTTCCTTGAGCCTCTTCTGATGAAGCTCCTCTCCAACTCCTGCAGACCTGCTTGAGAGGAGACACAGCAACCCAAACAGCCAAAGTTTAGCAAAGTTTTTACAAACCGAAGGCAGGGAGTTGGAAGGGATAATATAACATGGTAAGTCTTTGCAGAAGAAGTTGCAGCAGTTCTGCCAATAGTTTTTATAAAAGAAAACACCAGCTTCTAGGGAAAAGGAATTTGAACTGAGGAAAAAAAGCACATGGAGTCAAAAACATCCCCTGGAATAGAGACAAGCACTCACTTGCGAAGGCTACTTTCAAGGTTAGGGGTGCTTCATTTTGC
Organism: Scopus umbretta; assembly: GCA_013400535.1. NCBI lineage: Eukaryota > Metazoa > Chordata > Aves > Pelecaniformes > Scopidae > Scopus > Scopus umbretta. Next base: position 24,566 of record VZTL01065993.1, on the reverse strand, counting down.
ACCACTTTAAGGGCCAGTTCCCAGCAAAACATGCTAAGGAAAGAAAGGTAATTTTATGGAAAGCAGGCAGTGTTAACGGTTGTAGTAAAAAGCGTTGTTTATGTGTATTTTCTAATCCAAAAAGCAAATTATATTACATATTCTGAATTAATGCTTGCTATCTTTTCAGATTTGAGGTTTTTTTAAAATAACAGTAATATGAAATTACACTTCAACTGGTTTGGGGGTTGTTTTTTTTAAGCTTAAACACAATGTTAAAACTCCCTGTCTCTACAGTAACTGGAAAAATATTCTTGGAAATTTTCTGCCATTAACACACATTTTGGCAGTCAAATCAACACGTCCTGCATGTTGAGGAACAACCTGTGTTGATGAGCTGGTCACTCATAAAAACAAAACCAGTTTCCCTTAATAAAGGCTGTGTTTCCCTGCATCCCTGTCTGCAGGTTCTCCTCAACCTGACAAACATAGCTGCGTTACAGGACACAAGCTGTATAACACAGACAAAATCAGCTGCAGGTGCTGTGGGGATGAAGTACGTCCCTCCTGCAGTATCTCCGAGCACAAATTACACCAGCTCCTAAGAGGAAACCATGGAGTGGTGTGGGGAATGCTATGCTAATTTAAATCTTTACTGTCTAAAACCTAGCAGTCTGCTCTCTCTTGGCTTCTGGGCAGATGCCTCTCAAACACTGAGTCTCCAGCAGCTACTTTAGGCCTCGGAGTCTGAAGAAAATCCTGGCACTAGCTTACATTTCAGAGTTCATGGTCTGACTGTAGATGCTCAGGGCCAAGACTGGTGGCCTTCAAGCTAAATGCTTGAGGCTGGAGGCCTGCCTGCACTCCTTTGGTCACTACTGTACCTTTGAAGCTCCTCTTTACAGGACCAGTGCAGCTCAGCACCTCGTAAGCATTCACATAAACAGCAGCGAAGCAGTTTCATTTATGTAAATAAAAAAATACCATGACAGCATAGAGGCCTTCCACTGTGCCATATCAGCCCTGGTAGCAAAGCCCTGTTAGATGTATGAAGCAAAATTAACTTTTTCTTTTATCAAATAATTCATACAAGAATTACCCTTGCAATGTCACCTTGTAAAGACATCACAACAACCAGGAGCACTCAATCTTCATGGGAAGCCTCTCCACCTCACAAGGTCAGAGACCAAGGCAGACAAATTTTTCCTACTTGAAACTTTAAGACCAAGTGAAATGTCTCAATTAAAAAAAAAAATTAGCAGCATACTGACAAAAAAAATAACAGGCTTGGGTTTATTTCATCTTTATCAAATCCTAGTGACTTTTTAGAACATTTATTCAGCTGTTCTGGATAAAAAGTAAGATCTGAAATATTTTGAAGTATCATCAGATGTAAGACTCTCTCATAAACTACAAATAGAAAGGTCAATGATTCTGTGACTGTAAATGGTAACCAATTAGTAATCAAGGGCAGGAGTCCAACTATTATGAAATCCATATCCTGACTCTATTAAGTAGCAGATTAAGTACTGAGTAGCTGCATGGATAGAACCTTAGTCCTTTATGCATCTATTATTTATTAATAATTAGCAAATGTTTCAAAGACCACACCAGCTTAGTATAGAAGCAACCTTAAATCAAGAAGCCTCTGCTTTTTTGTCATTATTAGTTGCAGTCTTTGTCGTTTTAACACTTTCTAAAATGGGCACTCTTCAGGTGAGGGGTGTAAACCCACCTTATGTTTCCAGTTATCTCCTCAGGTTGTGAAGTATTAATCTGAAGGAAAAGAACCTTGTAATCTCACCACACAACAGGTACAGATTTCCCTAGGTGTTACTTCATGTCTGTAACAGACCCAGAGAGAGAAGCCCAGGTCTCTGGTCCCCAATCTGAGGGCTCCATCTATGGAAGCTGGCTCTCTTTTTCAATGTCTGGTTGATAGCATTCAACCAGAATTGTTTTTCTGACTAGGTATCTGCCTAGACGTCACTGTTAAGCACTGTAGTAGAAAATTTTCAGTCAGTAACATAGAAGTTCCTGTACAGCTAATGCATTCTCTGAATCTAGCAGTGATGGCTCAGGCAATGCTGTCAAATGTGCAAGTCATGTCCACAGCTCTTGCCTCCTAGTGGGATGTGCAACACCACCATGCAGCTTCTTCACACTGAACACATACTGTGAATATTACCATTTACACTATAGCATTTTGAACAGTAGGAACTTGAGGACAGGCTCTCTTTTATCTCTCTGGCAGTCCAGGAGGCCTTGTTTGGCCTCCACCTTAAGAGAGTCATATTAAACAGAAAGGCTTGACCAGAGTCCGATGAACAATTGTAATGAGCAAAATCAGTGTCACTGAGCATCACAGATCTTACAGAAGAGCATGCTATTGCCTTTGTCAAAATGCAACCTACAGAGCTTCTCTTTTCCACTTCTAAATTCTGTACCATCCCTCAATTTACCCTTATATTTCTGCATCTATGTTTGGCTCTTGACTCCTACTTACAATGGCAGCTCTTTGGGGCAAGGCCATCATTTCTTTCTGCATCTGAACAGCAACAAGCTTCAGGAATTCCAGATCACAGTTGTGGTTTTACCACTTTTTGATAAGTATAGGAAACAAATATTCTTCCATCCTTCCCCTAGCAAACAAACAAAATACCCAGAACACAAAGGGGAGAGGAATGCTTAGGTTTGAATGATTGGACCACATATATATCATTTACATGGCATAAGCATTTACATACATAACATATTTATACTGCAAATGTAAATTAACAGGCAATGCCTGGGGATTGTAGCTTCTATATGAGGGGGCAGCCTCAGCTTTGATGCATGTAGGCATAATTATACTAGCATCAGCTGCAGCCATATGCTAAACACATGCTTTTCTCAGAGAATTTTTTGATCCAGGAGCAAAACTACACAAGGAAGCTCCTAATCAGCATGGAGTCATCTTTGCCATTAAGTTACACACCCTTCTTCAAGTCACTTACCATCAGATGGAGGAAGAAAAAAAGCCAGGTATGTTAAAAACAGCAATTGCTCCTTTTGTGAAAAAAAGTGCCAGAAAACCCAGGGAGGAATGTAAAGTATTTCTTTGCAAGTGATTTCAGATAGGCTGAAGGGGCATCCCTGTGCATTTCCTCTCTCCTCTGCTGTTTCAAGAAACCACTACAGAGGTACAGAAAAGGGGCAGGTCATTTTGTACTTAAGGTAATAATCTTTCTTCATTGAATTTAAAAAAAGAAACAAACCACAAACTATTTTATAAAGAAAGAAGTTAGAGTGATCAATTTTCAAAACCTGGGGTAACCCTAGCCCTGCAATCAGATGCTCAGGTATTTTGTGTCTCATTTTAGGCATCTTTGAAATATCCCGTATATGGAACACAGTCAGGTCTGTCTTTTGGTGCCAGATGCTCTTTGATGAGGCAGCTGGCTTGGCAAAAAAAGGGGAAATTCTTGAAAATCATTATTATCTGCTGTGTTTCTGCCATTAATAGCAACATGTAAGGAAAACAATGTGAACTGAATATCTGGGAGCCCAGGAAAGGAGGTGTTTGCAGACTGACTTTCTGCAGGTGGAACTGATGTCAAGTGGAGGTCAGACAGTGGTGAGAAGGATGAGAAAAAGGTAACTTTCCTTTACAACTTTTGCATGGCCTGAGGAATGCAGGTCATAAAGAGCTATACATTTTCCCATGTCTGTGATTCCATGAGAAGCTGTCTTCACCAAAACACTGACCAGTTGTGCTTCTGTGCTCCAGCTCACTGCCGCCTCAGCTGTGCTTGAAGAACGTGTGCCAGGCCACATCGATCCTGTTTTCTAATAAAAACCAATTCTTTTATGCTCCTCTTCCAAATTTTTTGAGCTGGATCATTTCCCTGTCTAGATTATAACATGGCCATATAAAAAATTGTGCTGCCTTAGTGACAGTGGAGTGGATGGAGAATTTGAAATACTGCAGGCTGATAGTACTGGGAACACCAGTGCTTTGGTGAAATGACAACGAGAGCTGGTTTGCATACCTACTCTCCAGCCATCTCCCCTTTTCTCTGCTTCCCGCTGCAGTTCTTATTGCACCATGTAATTAAAAGCAGGTGAGCTCTGGGCAGGCACGTCACTTCTGCACCAGCAACAATGTTCCAGTGCTCTGTGGCACTCCGCGGACCTGCTTAATTTACTGCATCGATGTAGTCAACGTAGCCTAGCGACAGCTATATTTAACATACCACTAATAATTGTAGGTAGTTCCAAGTTTTAGCCAATGATCCAATATGTGCTTCTAACATTTGGCTTAAAACAGTAAACAGAGATAGCTGAGGAGTGAACCAAACATCTACCTAAAACTTTGCTAGCACTAACTACCAAGATATATATATGTGCACAGGTGTATGCAGGCTTATTTATGTATTTATATACATGTAGAGGTGCGTGCGTGTGTGAGCAATATAATGTCCTACTGAAGTACATAGCAAGAGAAGAATCAGTCATGCTCAGAATGGCTGCTGTTGAGGATGACTGCAGTTGCCAAGTATACAACAGAAACCACTGCTCTAATGAGTTGAACATTTAAAGAGAAAAAGAAAGAATAGAAAAGGTAGCTTTGGTAACTTTTTGGTTTTTACTAGAATAATTAGCGAAAGAGACAGACCAGTAAAACGACTAATCTTTTTTTCATTAATTCAAAAGAATCCCAAGACTGACTTACATGACTAGTCAGTCAGGCAAAGCATTCACCCATCCCCAGGCTTTGCCAGCATACCTCAGTGATCGCTTGCATTAGCCTTCAGCTGTCATTTAGGTGTCTGCTAAGCAGAAATGGACAACATTTTTTAATGTTTATGGCTTGTATGATGTAAACAGCCAGCTAATCTTGCTGGAATAACTTATATAAACTTGAACTTACTTGTTACCCGAAATACACCTGGTCCAGGTCTGCCCATGTATTTGGCTATAAGAGGGACACCATCAGACTGCACCGTTGCACAACGGAAGCATTAACAAGAATCCTAGTGGATACTGCTTGATGCCTCCCATGTCTGAACAATGTATCAGTCAAAACTAAAACTCTGCCATAGTATGCAAACACAGGACATTCCCACAAGTGTCCGTGGAAGTCCTGCTGGATGGAATGAGTCCCTCTTGGGACTCCAAAGAGTCCCACACAGGCAGCTTAAGTGGTTTGTACAAAGGCATACAGGCAGCATTTGCTCCTCCTCCAGCTCGGAGCCAGAGATGACATTCTGCCAATTTCTTTTGAAAAACCCATCTGTAACACCCAGTTCCAAATAATCTTAAAGACATTCTCATTTGAATTTCTTGGTGAATAGGTGTCAATTAGACTAGTAAGGTCCTATAAGCAGGGGGAAAAAAAACAAAACAAAACAGGAAAAAAAAAAAAACCAACCCAACTAAAACCCCCACCAATATTCAGCAATCCACCAATTTTCATTGCCCAGCACTTCCACCATGCAGGGGCAGGGCAGGAGGGAAAGTTGGAGAACAGAGAAACAATCACAAAGGTCAGAATTACCACCAGCTATTATACCATCTCCTTTTGATGGATATTGCAGCATCATACTGAATATTACTCAGAGAGCTGGCTAATGAGGTCGGTGCCTGCACAAGGATCTGGCTTCAAACTTTCTCAACGCTGACTCAGATTCAGTGGTCATGATCAGAACACCTTTTATATTGGAGAATAATTCACTTCTTTATTGCAGGAAATCTTTAATGTCTGACAAACCTGCTGTGGTAACAGATCTCTGGCTCTGTAAAATTCCAAAGACAAAGGTAGGTAAGCTGCAAAATGCAGTTTCTGCACGTAAACTGATCTCTGACAAGCACCTTTACCCTACTTCTTTCTTACCAGTTAAGTTCCCTACTGATGATTCAAACCAGGTACAGCACACAGCTTTGATTAACTTCATGCCCAGAAACAAATAATGATTCTTCTAAGAACTTAGCTTGCATATAGCCCTCTGCAACCCGACAGGAAAGTTATTTTTCGTATGTTGAATGACAAAGAGGATTTTTACAGGTAGCAGATCATTGTTAATGATTTGCAGGTCTTCGTGGACCCTACAGTTGCCATAATCTACCGTAGTCTGTTGGCCACATAGATGTTTTGCCAGAATAGGCAAATCCACAGCTGCAAATATCTGTGCCATGATTTAGCAGATTTGTGCCCCTTATACTGGTTTCCAGCTAGCTGTCAGAAAATGTTGCAAGTTGTTGTATTTACTTGTTCAGACAAATATCACAAAGCACACTTGGTGTGTGGTACCACTATTTCCGCCTCAGATGAACAACAGACATCGGAATCAACATTCTTTTACCTTTTGGGGGGGAGGTTTGGCCTCATCCTTGCTACTCCAGCCTAGGAAACTGGAAAAAGCTAAGAATCTGATTCAGAAAACCTGAACTTTTGTACACAGAAGTCATAAAATGTGCCCCGAGAGAGAAACATCTACCAAGTAATGGAGGTTCATGTGCACAGGGGGTAGTAGTAATAATTTAAGAGTAGTCACTGGGTATCTTTGTATCTGGGTACAAAAGGGTTATAGCACTTTATCGTATAACAAAACGCAGAGCCCAGTTCTTGTGCTGAGCCCATCTAGCATTTCTCTACCTTTCCACATGGCCACTCCACAGATCAGTGTGGGACTTACATGACACAGAAGACCCTGCATGGACCATGACCACAGCCTTCTTTCATGTGCATGATTTATGCTACTATAGAGATGAGCATATGTGCACAAACCTACCTTTATTTTGAAATTGTTGCATTGCATTTTCCTGAGTCTGTTTTGCCTCTGGAGGGCATGGATTTCCCAGTCCCCAGGATCAATCACTCTGAGTTTTTCCCATGTACTTATTTTAATGAAACTCTATTAACAGGGCTAAATTATATGAACTCAAATACACCTTTCTGCAGTACCTACACAGATAGCAACAATAGCAGACAGCATGAGGTATAATACAACAGCACAAGTGTTGTGTAAGTACCTATATAACAGCTGCAAGGAACTGGATTTGCTCTGCATGTGGAATGGGAACATTCACCTGGTATTTCCAGTTTTCCACAACCTGGGTGGTATCCAACCTGAATCAGTATGGTTAGTGAGTCTGCACTGCAACAAGCTTCTCAACCAGAGAGGAAAAGACTATACCCACACCCAGGAGAATGCAGAAACATCCAACCTGTTGTCACAACTAAACAACTACAGTAAATATACACCTGCCTAAAAAAAAAAAAATTAAAAAAAAAATTAAAAAGTAATTTTGAGTCTTATCCAAAAGACAACAGAAGAAATTCAGCTGCTGGTGACGTGTACAAATCAAGATCAAACTAATTGTATCTCAATCAATGAACTTACACTTCCATGACTGCAAAATCTGGCTGAACCTTCTCCAAGCATGTTCAGCTGTGCTTCAGCATCACCACTGGCTGTCATCTCAGTCTCTATGGCTGGGGTCCTGGCTCCATACCACAGTTAACTCCATACCACATACATGACTCCATACAAAGTCTCCAAACTCTGACTTTCAAAGGTTGGCCGTGTAGTCAGAACTGTTAGCAAAACCATAGTGAAAAACAGATAGGGAGCACTCTCTTAAGACTCTTGATTATATTCAAGCTTAATTGGCACAAACACAAATTGTGCTTTTAATTTGAGAATGTGTAACCTGTTGAGTACAGACTTATTAGCATCCCTGAATTTCTGGGTGATAAAAACAGGAAAGAGGTTAAACTGAAAAACTTCCATTTCCTTTCTTACATCAGTGTGTGATTCCTAGGGGATATGATTAGTTTTCTTGTAGTTTATGCTAGGTTGTGAGCTCACTCACTGTTATAAATGGGTTGTCTGTATAATTGTTACCAATTACATGCAAATTGCAGCTAAACGGCACAGACAGCCCATTCGTGCCAAATGTTGGTTTACACTTTGCTCTCTTTCCAAGACAGTGGGGAGATAAAAAAGCAGTTGGATTGATGAGTGGGATGTCAAAATTTCTCTCCAGTTTCCATTATGCAGTTAAACATTGCCTCACCATTCTTTGACAAATACTGGAATATATCCAGAAATCACACTTCATTTTTTCAAAGATGGTGATCAAATACCTCCGCAAATCTGAGCAAGAAGTACTGGCTCTTGTTTATCCTCCATGTCAGATCTGCATTTCAGACACTACAAATGGAAGCTTGGTATGTTTTCCTGCACTATCAGTGGGTATTCAGTTTGCAATGAGACTTGCCAAGCATCTCCGGATTCTTTTCTCTGTTTCTGATTCGTTATGGATCTGAGGAGTATTTGTTCCAAAAACAGCAACTCACCCAATGTCAAGTAAATGCTCTGATCGCACGACTGGACCACATTTCAACTTTTTTTTTTTTTTTTCCAACTCTGTATCATTCATCCTAGGCAAAAGTACCAGAAAAACAAACAAATATAGGAGAAACCTTTTTTCATTTTTTTCTTTTTACCTGGGGAACGGCTTTAGTTTATACCCTTCACAATGGGTAGAAAATTTAGAGAAACAACACTGAAATTCCTGAAAGAACGTCAGCCTCAAAGGCATTTATTTCAATGGAGCCAGAATTTCTGTGTCAGCAAAATATGCCAGAATGTATTTAGCTTCAAGTGTGTACTTAAATCACGTAGACTTCAAGGGAACTTAAATACGTGCTTAATTTTGAGCATATGCTTAAGTGCTTTTGGTGAATAGTATTCAACCACAGCATTCACTTCTTTGTAAAGGAGAGAATGCTTTCCAAAGCAACATTTACTTCTCAGGGCACGGTGTGTGTCTTTTAAATCCTCCTTTGATGTTTCCTAGCCTACTTTGTTTTTAAAAGCTCACCAGAAATCAAAAAGGATTAGTAGGTCATGATCCTGCAAGTTACCTGGTATGGATCAGCCCAGGAAAGGACAGAAATGGAGTTTAGCTAGCAAAGAAAAAATGTTTGCCTGGAGCAGTTTGCAGGACCAGTTTTCTGAGGCACAAATTAGTTAAAAACAGTTTGGTATTTTATTTTGTATTTATAATCATTATCAATCTGAAGGATATTTTAAATAAGAAAAGTACAGAGCAGAACATAGGATATTTAGTAGATCATAAAAAGTAAAGATGATTATTAATGTGTGTTGAACACATTCACCTATGCCAGTGATACCTCATACAACATAAGCATTTTTTTCCACTCATCCTTAAAAGAAAAACTTTCCTGAACCAAAGCATAATTACCACATTTTATTTTTTAAATGGGGACCTGAATTGATATTTTTATAAAAACACTGATTGCCAATATGACATTAGAGAGTAGAGGTAGAGAAAGTCTTGAAAGTGAAATTAAAAAAAGATCTGGATCCCTATTTCCTCCAGAATTCAGTGCTCTAAATGTGGTACCTGAGCAAACACAAGCCCTTGACCTCAGATCTATATTCTTCTCCGAGGTTTGTCCACTAGGATAAGGAATGCTGTGCAGTGGTTAAATACAAAACAAACCTGAAATTGGTACCTTCTGAGGTTTGGTTCTGACCAACCTTTGAAACAAGATTGCTTTCAGTCAATTGGTTATTTCAGCACTTGACATCACCCCCACATAAAACAAGGCAAACGGCCAATTAGCTAACTGGAAGTTTTCCAGTTCAAAATGGTGCCAAAATGAACGAAGATGAAGTGGAGTAGGAAAAAAAAAACAAAAAAAAAAACTTTAAATTGGCTGAACAGTCAGCTCTCTATGGGAAGCTGAAAATAGAAATCAGTTCATGAAACTCAGGAGCTTCACTATCTTCTATTTGGGGAAGATCAAACTTCGGCATTTGCAAGTTAAACAGGGATCCCCAAGGCTTCTAGAGAGTACTTTATAAAAAGAGGTTTTATATAGGACCTGTGTATTTTGCAAATAAAACCGTAGCACATTAAATTCTAATCACATTCTATTCATAGCATCTGAAATCAGAGTATGAATTTGCTTCCTACGGATAATTATCTGGACTGAAGTTTTAATCTCCTATGTATGCCATTGCCCCTATGCAAACATGGATGAATTTTGGCTTTTTCATTTCAGCAGCATTCAGCTATTTTGATATTTCAAATGGTTATGAGTTCATTTTAAATAAAGAGAGCCTAAAGAAATCAGATGGTGTGTTAAGCCGTAGTACTTGAACTGAGAAAGAAAAGAATACAACATTGTAGAATAACCTCTTTTCTTGGGAAATAATATTCAAATTCCAGAAGGAGAAGTAGTTAATCACATCAGCTTTGTAAATATAATTTCTATAAAAGTCAGTGCTGCTTTAAATACATCTGTCAGGCCCCTCATACAAACTCTCAAGCTACACCAGAAATGAATGCAAGTATTCTAAGTAGGAAAAATTCTCCTGCAGAAAATTTCTCATTATTATAAAGTTGTTAATTATGTTAAGGAACAACAATTTAGTCTTCCATCAATGACAAAACATAAACAGGACAGGACAGTTTTAGTTAGATATACCAAGATTTACTTTGAAAGGGTTGAAGACAACAACTTAAGGGGCGATTTTGTTTTGCTTTCCGTCCGTTACAGCTGTTGGGGCAGCTCAGAGCAGTGACCCAAGCACGTACAGAGCGACAAGGCTTCAGCACCACTTGCTCTTCCTGGTGACACCTAAATCTTTGGTCTCAGATCAACACTGAAACAGGGACGCCTTCGTGCTGGTTTTGGCTGGGGCAGAGTTAACTTTCTTCACAGTAGCTAGTAATGGGCTATATTTTGGATTTGTGCTGGAAACAATGTTTGTAATTCAGGGATGTTTTACTTTCTGCTGAGCAGTGCTTACACAGAGTCAAGGCCTTTTCTGCTCCTCACCCCACCCCGCCAGCGAGCGGGCTGGGGGGGCACAAGAAATTGGGAGGGGACACAGCTGGGACAGATGAGCCCAACTGACCCAAGGGACATTCCATACCGTGTGACGTCATGTTTGGCCTATAAAGCTGGGGAAAGAAGAAGGAAGGGAAGGACACTCGGAGTGATGGCGTTTGCCTTCCCAAGTGACCGTTACACATGATGGAGCCCTGATTTCCTGGAGATGGCTGAACACCCGCCTGCCGATGGCAAGCAGTGAATACACTCCTGGTTTTGCTTTGCTTGTGTGTGCAGCTTTTCCTTTATTTATTAAACTGTCTTTATCTCAAACCACGGGTTTTCTCACTTTTACTCTTCTGATTCTCTCCCCCTTCCTACCAGGGGGCAGTGAGTCAGTGGCTCTGTGGGGCTTAGTTGCTGGCTGGGGTTAAACCATGAAAACCTTCTAAACAGTACTCTCTACTACGACTTGTACAAAAAGGTCACTGTCATCATGAAACAAAGATTACAAACCTTCTTTTTCACCAAAGCAACCATATTCCTAACACAAAATAAATGTAAAAAGGAAAAATATGATTTTGACTTATTTAAATTGCTGTCATCATCAAAAACCAAAAGAATAGCCAGCTTTAAACATTACTGCGATTTTTTCATTATAAAATTATTATAAAATTTTGGCTACCAGGCTCATTATCAGGTGCATTTGCCAGTCTTTACTCTGACAAGCAAATTAGCTCTGCATTTAAAAGAAGCTGCCTGACCCCAAAGCCCTTTAGTTCCAGTGAAACCCAAACAGTTCTTTATGGAACAGGGTTTTTTTGGTAAATAGATGCCTAATGATGCAGATAGATAGCACCAACAATTTTGAAATTCCTCAAAAGAGCACACCACATAATTTTTCAAGTGACCTTGTATGTCTCCTTTAAAACTTTAAAAAAGTTATTCTGGTTAAAAAGAAGCCTCGTGTGTTTTCATAACTTTTATGAACTGTCAAAAGAACGATGTATTCAGAGAGGAGATCATAAACTGTCACGGGGCCTGGCACTTACAGCAGGGAAAATACCTTCACACTGCTGTTTGTCAGACTCGATTTGACCCCACCAAATTTTAGAACCACAAAACATAAGAAGTTGCATGAGTCTAATAACGCCTCAAATACATGTTTTAAAAGCACCGGTAATCTAACATACAGCCAGACACAACATACCTATTGGTACCTACCACATCACTTGAGACTGACGCTAGTGATGAGATGAACTTAGAAACAATTTTTAGCTGCGGAGCCGTTACCGAAATGACTGGTTACAACAACTCTGAGCAGGCAGATCGCTTCACCAGTGTTGATCTGTGTAAGATCAGGGCCTGAACACGTTTCTTCCCTTCATCTGGCCTCAGGTTCAGGAAAAAAACACACTTCCCCACCACCACCCTAGCCCGCTCCCCGTGTCAATGGACATGAAGCATACGTCACCTCACTTTTGGATCGACTTGCATCATTTAACTTCATTAGTGTTTGTTGAATTGCTTTTAACCAGTTCTCACCTTGCAAAAAGCTTTTAGAATGCATTGATATGGCTCGTGCTTAAACTCCAGCGCATGTGAATCGTGTGGATGAGTAGCAGGACGTTACTTACAGGAGGAGCCCAGGCGCGGGGCGGTGGCTCACCTCCCTCCCCCTCCCACCTCTCTGACTAAATTTGCCTCTACCCCTCCAGTCTCCGGCGAGCCCTTGCCTTCCCCCACAGAACAGTGTCTACTCCCTCTCTCCATGCTGCCTAATCCTCCAGAATTCTCTCTGACCTTTCTGCTCAGCCTGGTGGAACTTGGGCCATACTGATGGCCCTGAACCTTCAACCACAGCTGCTGCAGCACTCCAAAGGCAGCCTCCACAGCTAAGGATTTAGACTGCAGCAGGAATCCGAAGGCTCAAGGTGGGGTCCCCAGGGCCGAGCAAGAAGAGCAAAGCTCATCTGTAAGGATTAAAAAAGGTGGACAGGTAATGGACCTAAATGGGGCGGGAAGGGTAGGGGAAAGGCAGGGAGAGTGGAAGTCAGTGTACAATACGGAAAACCTGAGGAGGTTAAGAGGGGCAGCAAAAGGAGGGGCTGGGACCACAGAAGACAAAAGATTCTTGGTCAGCATAAATAATATACATGTATGTTAGGGAAGAAGAATAAGAGCACCTTGGAAATGTAAACAAAAATATCTTCAGAGAAGGTACAGCTTTAACATAGAAAATGGTGAAAAGATCAATGGGAATAAAACACAAAAGGATGCACAAGTCAAAGGCAGCTAGAAAAACAGGCACTGAGAGTAACAGATTGTGATCAGAGAGAGACGTAAAATCCATCTGTAAAATAGCTTGGACATGTATCACAGCCTTCATTCTGCAGGATGACCCCAAATGTAAAAGCAGTTGTTTTTTATTATGCAGGGTAATAACGGGCTTTGCGTATCAAGTTATGAAAAAGCATTTTCTTCTGAAAACTAAGATTACAGAAGTTTTTAAGAGAAACGCACTGCTTGGTTTTTAAGACCATGCCACATATTACTTGGGAAGCAGGACTATGAAGTTGACTCACACGCACAAGAGAAAGATGGCTCTGGCCCTCTAGCTGAGCCAGGCTGTGCTCAGCTCCTCAGAGAGGGGGCAGTTCTCATGAATATTTGGACACACGGGCAGAGTTCAGGACGCAAACACACCAAGAAATCTGAAGGTTCAAAAAAAACTTGCCACATGCTTTTGAGGGCATAGATTTGTAAACTTATCAGCTACTTCAGAAAAACTGTTTGAACAGAAGTTCTCATCCGGTGGTAGCAGATCATTCGCCTTTCAGTTGTATTTAACTATAAGGTAAAGCTATGCAGTGGGACACAAACTCCACGGGACCGGAGCAACAACACAGACTGCAACCCTAGAATACGTAATTTACTGCAAATTCACACCTACCTTAGTGTAGAATATTTCCCAGTATCTCAGCTTGGTTCTTAGAATTTCCCACATTTGAATGACAAAACATTACAACGCTAAGTCATTGTCATGTAGTTATAAAACTATGTGTCAAGCTGCACGCTGAATGGTTTAAAAATGAACTTAGCTTTTCAATGAACTTGGAATATACCAAAATAATAACAAATAGCACGTTTCTGCCGTCTGTAATCTTTCTCTTTTTTTTTAACAGTTAAAATAGTTAAACTCTTTTATTAAACTATTAATAGTTTAATAGTTCCAACTATTAAGCACTTGCTTGAACAGCTTAATAGGAACACTCACTTCAAGGACCTCATCATTTTCACTTGTGACATACAAGCATCCTTCACTCAGCCCCATTAATTTCCTAGATCTCCAAATCTTTTATTGTACTTTGTAAGAAAACACATTCTAGAGTTAAAACAGGAAAACTTTTCCAGTTTGGAATCAAGTTGGCTGAATTTTTTTCCTCTCCTTAGCTTTCTATTCAGATGTGCCAGCAGAGAACTGCAGGTCTGAAAGAGACTGCTGTAAAAGAAACAGAGGAGAAATGTGATGATCACAGAGCAGACAGATTTTTATTTGTCGCTTACTCTGAACTAGAAAAAAAAAAAAAAGAGTACCAGGCCTAAAGTCATTCAGTTACTTATGAAAAATGACTGATCCTAATTGATCTATCAACAGTTTCTAATGCATGCTGAATATATCACTCAACATTTACAGCCCAAACTGTTGACTGAGGTTCATCCATATTCATGAAGACACATGAGTATATCTACTTCTGCAAGAAGTAATGCTGATGTGGTAATAAAAAAAATACACAAAACCGCTACCATTTTTCAGAGCATCCACGGAGACACCTTGAGACTTCAGAAGAGTAACTAGTTTTATATTACAGCTTTATTTCAAGCACTGTTTCTTACTGGATACGATTTATACATTTTGCACTATGTATATACATTAATGGAATACTTTCCAAATTATCCCTAGATAAAATATATTACGTGCTAAAATTACTCCAGCAATAGCTCCTCCCAGTTACATTTTGCTGAGTGTTAGTTCAGATCACAGGATTTAAAAAATGCTTTGGCAAAATACCCGTCCATGGTGATGTTTCTAAAAGTATTTTGAATGCGGGACTTCTTCATCCATGTTTATTCTGCTATCAGTCAAATAGATAGGAGAAAACACATAAACACAGTTATACTCCTTTATTTAAATATAATTTAAAAGAATAGAGATCTTAATTTTTCAAAGTGTGTGGTCTCATGTTTGAATTTCAGCCAGTCAAAAAACTGCCTGCTGCTTCTCAATGTACAATGGTGCAACACGTTTTTGAAACCTCTAATTGCATTGTTGCGATGGTCACTGTTAAAGCAAAGTTCCTGGTAATCCCAGAGGCTGTGTCAAGGTAGGAGGACTGCCAAAGGTATCAAAACAAAGAAGAATAGCATGGTCATTGAACGGCACACATTGAGCTTCTAGGAGGATTAATGGTTCTCGTCACAGGCTCCTGACTGTAGTTGACAATATCTGCCTTCACCACCCTCTGTCATAAAAGAAAATACAGTAACAATCAGAAAATGTAATCTTCATGCTGGCAAAGCATTCAACAGATATTTCACCAGGGAATACGAAAGGAAAAAAATTAGGCAAAAGAGACACTGTTTAGGGTTTTTTTCATTACCTCACAAAAAGTCTGATTGGGTGCTAGTTCTCGTTCTAAATACCAGTTTATCCATACTAAGCAGAAGGAATTGCCTTGGTAGGTTTTCACAGCACTACAAATAGAACATGATTTTTTTGCAGAAGCAATGAATACAGTTTTATTTCCATGAAAATTGATTTGTATGGAAAGAATAAAACAATATTTGTTTACAAAGACTATGGTAT
Source organism: Scopus umbretta (assembly GCA_013400535.1). NCBI lineage: Eukaryota > Metazoa > Chordata > Aves > Pelecaniformes > Scopidae > Scopus > Scopus umbretta. The sequence goes on along the minus strand of VZTL01065993.1, from coordinate 8,865 downwards.
GCATTCTTTAAGAATAACTGCCTAAATTGTAATCGGAAATTGTACATAAGTTTGTCTTTCTGTCTTTAGTCCAAGTTCTTCACAGGAAAACAGGGACAGGTTTCAAAGCAAATTTCAAATACAACCATATTTCAAAAAAGCTTTGATAGGCAGACTAAGGACTAAATTAACACAAAAAGAACCTCTACATACCATAAATATTTCTTTTCTAATACTGATCTAATAGATATTACCCATTCTATTTACAAAGCATTTGATAACACTGTTGGTCTCTCCTACGTGAGAAGAAGGAAATGAGATTCCAATTTTGTGTCCATTTCCACCTGAGGCAGCCATGTAACATTTTGAATATACAGCACTGAAGGACCCTTCTAATACAGTAACATGAAGTATTTCAAAGTTTCTATGAACTATCTATCTGGTTATTAGAAACACCACGTAATTGTACACAGAGTTCCAAATTAATATGTTAAGTATTACAAGCACTTACAAAATATGTTTTTCCAATAGAACTTACTGTTAACAGTTGTTACTTCATGTAAAAGCAATGCAGCTTGAAAAAAACCCCAAGTTTTCCATCAATACCTGAACTACTGCATTGAGCAGACTTTGCTCTGGCAGTTGGAAGTGTTGTGGCGTTGGTTATCTTCTTCGGGATATTTCACTAGTTCTGCCCTGACAACATGCTGTTAATCATGTATCAACATAGTGGACAGAGGACAAGGAGAAGAATGTACAAAGAAAAGAGAAGGAAAAAAAATTGAGAGATTGATCAGTAGTTGAAAAGAATGAATGAATGACATAAAAAGACTATGCATAAGCAAAATGAAAGTGCATTTCTTTTCAGGCCTTATCCTGATACAAGCACAACATGTCTAGCTGAAAGTGTCACTATCAGCATCAAGGGTGCTTCTTAAGCTTCTTCAAGGACGTGCCCTTCCAAAGCACCACAGTGAAATACTCGTATGTGCAAGCAACGGAAGTGTATTAAAGCAAGAGAAGGAACAGAATAAAAAGGAAGGAAATTCAGTGGAAGAAAAGATGACAATGGCCTATTCCTTTAAGTCTAGGGTATTTAAATATTACATTAGTCAGCTTCCTAACGAAAATTGTGCATTAGTGCATTAGATATACACATGCATCTTTTCCATTACACAACTATCGCATTATAACTAAATATGTAATCAAAAACAGTGACGTAAAATAACAACCTCACATGTAAGTGCTGCAAAGCTTTGATTTTTTACTTCACATAAAAATAAAAGGTTTTCATTTTTCCCCTTAAAGGCAAACAAAACTCTTGAAAGTTTTCTCACTATTAATACAGCGTTCATGCAAAGGGGAGAAAAAGTCATAGAAAATTTCAGCAAAGAAGTAACAGAGGATGTAGGTCTGCTATAAAAGATATCCTAAAGTGGTTTAATAATTTTTTCCTAAATATGTCAACTTTCACACAACATATTTTCAAGGTTAAAATGAACGGATAAATGAGTAAGTACTATTATTTTAAGGAAACAATATAGAAACTGGATTATATGAATATATAAACAGTATATGCTAAAGATTACCTCTGTAAATAAAACCTGTATGTCAAACAAGCAACAACAGCTGAATTGGCTGGTAAGGGACCTGGATTTATTAGCTGCTGATGTACTCTTCTTAAGTTTAATTGATCACATTCATATTATCTTATCTAGTGGACAACACTCATGATTTACTAGACTCCTGGCCTGCTGTTATCAAGGGAAAAGTTGCCAAATCCCATGTAAGGCAGTAGTAGGAGTTTTAGCATTAAACAGTGTTATCTGACCTCACAGGACCTAGTTTCTTCATACCAATCTTTCGACTACAGCTGAGGAGGGCAGGGGGGAAAGTCTTGCAATCAGTAGGCAATTAATTGTTCCTCAAAACATTGGTCTAAATCCCATCCTGTAAACACAGGCAGGTTAGTGACCCATGCTTAGGCACACTGCAGCAAGAAACTGACTATCATAAATGACTTGGATTTTCTAAAGGAATTTCATCTAAATAAATAAAAAAAAAAGTAAAAAAATACCACTGCAACATTTCCTTTATGAACTTCATGATAATTAAAAACCGTGTCTTCTTTGTATCAGTTTCTATGTCAGGCATATCATTGCCATGGTTCAAACTACTGTCAATAATGAGAAATAACCTTTCTTGGTGCAGGTGCTCCGAATTCTAGATCTGACTTATCTGCCAAGCATTTTATTGCACAAAGCTGGCAACACACACCCTAGTTTGCTGAACTGGCATTTAGTTAAAGAGAAAACTACACACTACATACAAAAATGCTAGCTCTTGCCAATGCCAAGGAACAAAGCTGTACCCCATGCGGGTTTTACACTACGGTTGAAAGTAAAAAATATAGAAAGAAAAACATTTGATTAGTAAAGGAGCTATTTCCTCAAATTTCATCAGACCCTTGCAATTTAAAAAGGAGAGTATTTTGGGGACTGAAAAGAAGTCAGAATCTGCAATTTTCTTCTTTGGAACTGTTCCACTTCAAAAACATGCTCTACTTTCCAGTCACGCATAGAGAGTAATCTAGTTCTTTGGTTCCCCACAGTTTTGACCAAATAAAGGTTTGATTAACAGTCATCTCAGCATGTTAACAGACGAGGTTTAGTAGCTCTAGCTGAGATAGTTTAAAAACTTACCACCCCCAAATGTCTGTCCTATTCCTCTGCTGGAGATCACTGCTGCCAAAGGAGAGCTGGTGGAATGTAACGTGTACTTGCACCTCATCCGCTTCAGCACAAAGTCTGGCAGCTTCACTTAAAACCAACTTTCAGCAGCAGTTTAAGCTAAGCTGCTCAACTTCACCCTGATGTGGCCAAGGCACATGATCACCTTCCATTTTCTGTTTCTGCTGTGGGAGTGATAAATTCCAGCAAAAGGGCAGTAACAAATTCCTTGGGTAGCATTAATATCTTAAACTGCTGCAGCTGTTTTCTAAAACAATGCATGGTAAACAATGCCATTTCTAATGCTTGTTCTTGTAGGTAATTAACAGAAGTGTTGCTGTTAATTTGAAGGGGACCAGGAACCCCCATCCACTCTTCACAAGAGCTTCTGCAGTTCTGCCTGTCATCGAAGCTCAAAAGTCATGGGGCAAGCCCCACAAATTCATACACGTTAAAATAATATGCTTGGGATTCCTATTATTTATTTCTAATCATCTGAGTCACTTCTAAGATTTTCCTAGTGACTGTTACAATTATGACTGATTTTAAACACAAGAAATACAATCTTCAGCCATAAAATCAAAAATGTGAGAAATTATTTTTAAAGATTATTCTCAATATTAGACAATCAGTAATAATGAAGAAATGCATAAGAAAATGTAATTCACATCTAGCATTTCACTGTTGGCATTTTACACAAACTCAGTATTTAATCTTATACTTTGTTACCACCTAGATTGAATGAAGACATCTGACAAACATTCAAGCAACAACCTTCTAATTTTTCAAAATTAGGAAACCTCACATCACACAAAATGTGGAAAATCCAAAGATATAATCCATCGTGTAAATAGTGCACATTTGCAAAAACTAAAATGTATTTACTCTTTGTATAAAAATTAAACCTAAGTCAACAGTTGCATACTTACTGATTTAAGGCTGAGTCACACTTAGTATTGTATTTTTTAATTTGTTTTTTTATAGCATTTATCTAGCATCCATCTATCTATCTACTTTTATAGTCCAATAGCTAGAGCATTAAATGCCTAAAAAATTTAAGGAACACATTCACATAACTGTTCCACAACTTAAGGAAGCCCTGTGCCCATTTTACAGATTGGGGAGGGGGGAAACAAACCAAAAAACACCCCCTCACCACACTAAGGAACCTGCATCTATCATACAAAAATTCTGTGGTAAACCAGAAACCTAGTAATGACAACCTCATCTAACACCACCTCCTTCCAGCTAAGAGACTAGCTCAATGCTTTTGGGAAACAGCATCAACACAATTACTTCAGTTAGTCTTTTCCACTGGAGACTAATAAATTTCTCTCAAGAAATGTCCTTCTATTCATCTCCCTGAGGATATGAAGGTTCAAGTTTTCCTTCTCCACTTCTATGTAGAGACTTCACCTTTCCTATCTTAAGAATGTGACCAAGGTATTACGTTCCATAGAACAATGAACCTTAAGATACAGCTGACAGACAGACACTCCAATACAATTCCCTCTGGTTTCTCTCTGACTTAAGTTTGGGCAATTCCTATGGCCCGCTCAAAATAGCAGTCTGAAAGGAAGCAAATGTTTTACTGGTAACAAAGAACTATTGCTTGTTCGGAACAGCCTGAAACTACGCTTGATTAGCAGAACCTCGCGAAGTCAGGCAGCTGCCTTCCAGCGCTGGCTCTTTAGCTACATGCACAGCGTAGCACCGCATAGTGACCTCTGCTGTACCTGAATGGAGACAAAGAAGTTTCTTTTCTGTCCAACTCCATTTACCAGCTTTGTTTCTGCTTTTGTTGTTGTTCTTGGGTTTTGGGGAGTTACTTTTTTTTTATTTAATCACTATAGCTTGGATTTGCATTAACAGTAATGTGTGGGCCACAGTGAAAAATTTATGCCTATTAACTATTTATAGGCTATTGCTACTGCAATTTGCATAATACCGACTTCGTCTGATCCATTTATTGCATATTCCATTGACTTGCTCAACAAAATTAAAAACTGTAATTACAAAACTAAGGTAGGAAGAAGCCTACTTAAAGCCGATACCAGTTTGACATAGAAAGTTATGTACTCTTGAGTCGGGGCTATATAGAGGCTCTTACTTTAAAAACAATCTAAAAATAGACACTTTCTTTAGACAGCTACTATTTTCTGTATAACAATATTTTGCATTTTCTCTCTTTAATTTAAGATTTTTGCATACCTATCTGCAAGCTTACACATGAGTTACCGGAACACACCACCACACAGCACAGAGAGGTCTAAAACTGATGTTCCAGTGCTGGCGAAATAACCAAAGAAAAACTGAAGAACTCTTTATGTGCTGAATTATTTATATGCAAATAATCATACAGCTCAGAATAATAGATGGATGGTGCCTTAGTAGTAAAAGATCATTGGAAAGACACAATGTTTCTCTACTTATAAATTACAGCTTCTCAAAGCTTCTTAGCTTCTTCTGCATACCTTTGCTCAGGTATGCACTATAAGTACATTTTACCATTTTACTGCTTGCAATACAGTTTTCTAGTTAACCACTTCAACACAGACTGTAAACACTGCTGTGGCAAAACACTTTCAGAAATTACATATTTATTGTATATTTCAAAAAGCAGGAGACCAAGCTGTACATAAGAAATGTTTTGCCTTTCTTTTAAATAAACTTGTTGACTTATTTTGTGGTACTTGTTTAATGTTGGTAGTAACTAGCAGTTCTAGGGTATTACACCACTAGAAGGGCTAGCTACCTTTTGATTCAATAAGTACACTTAAAATAAGCGTATTGTAATCTCAAGAGTCATTACATAGTAAGGGTTGCCTCAGTAGTATAATATCATTTTTGAGGTTTCTGAAACTGGGTTTGTATAAAACCTGTTTGGTCTAAACCTATGTACACAGTCTTCCTGGCAGGAAAATTATTTTTAGAAGCAGGACCTAGGAAGAAGGAGGTGGTAAGGGAAAAGGGGTTACATTAAAAAATCTCTTGCTTGATTGCTTATTTGAACAATAAACACATTTTTGATCTCCTAATTTTCTCTGATAAAAACTAAGTGTCTTCCAACTCTGGTACCTACAGTTAAGCAAGTACTCACATTTTGATTAATATAGTTATAATTCAAATTTTTAAAAACAGTGAAAACATCTTTTCCCCACTAATTCATAAGGGCATAAAACAATATTCTCATTAGAGTATTTTGCATACATCAGTTACTGAACAGCATAAACTGCAACAAAGCTCTGCTACAGTTCAGAGCAGGACATGCAGCAGTTTTGCCACGCGTTCACAGTGAAATCCCTGTATTCACGTCCCTAACTCACTGCTAACCAACATAAGAAAATGGGGCACAACCTTGATGACCTTCCCACCTATTGCTGGGAAGCACTCTCCTCTCTCTCAGCCCTTTCTTACTGCAGAGGAAACGGCAGAAAATCCCCAGCACCCATGATGCAAAGAACAAAACACAAAATGCAAGGGCAGAAACTATGCAGCTCCTTTAGTGGGAGATTATTTGGGACTGGTACAGTGAGAAAAACAATTGCAGGTGCCAGGGAGCCATAACAGCTACCAACTGCATGATTCCACAGGCCTGCCTGCTGTTGAGAATGGATATGCTGAACCAGAATAGGATTCATTTCTCATCTGCATATCAGAATAAAACAGGAAATAGTGGCTGCAAAGTCAACATTCCTTCCCCAAGGGAGACAGTCACTACTGACAAAAGTATTCTTGTCCTGTATTATACACAATAAAAACTAAAATCTGAGATCAGACAAACACAGGATTTGACATAGTTAATTCCTGACTCTGTGAATGACAAATAATATTTTTTCCTGTATGACTGCAATGAAGATTGATTTATAACATTTCAACTCACAGAAGCTTATGCCTTCTACCACTTAAACTTGTAGTGTTCTAAAATGAAATTTGTTTTTAATATGTACAGAATTAGAAAGAACAATTATCACAAAAACTGTATCTGACATCAATGTCCAGTGATTAATGTACACCTGAGTGTCTTCCATGATACCTATATATGCATGCATATAGAGAGGTTTTAATTTCTAAAACAATTTTAAGTACTATTTTTAAAAAAACAGCTCTCAAACTTTTTCCTAATTCTTTGAAAATACATTTTCTTGTTTCAGCAAGTTTATCATGATGGATAAATAAAGAATTATAATATTAAGAAAAGCTGTTGTGAAAGTAAATAATTGTCTTCAGAACAACAGATGCAGCTTGCTTTAAAGGACAGTTATTAATTTGCAATGAGGTTTTTTTAATACTAAATCAAATACTAATTAAAAACATGTATTTGTGAAAAATCACCTGTGATTGTTCCAATTCTGCTTTGTTCAATTTGATGCCAAGTATGTCAGCAGCAATTCTCTGAAAACATAGGAAGACCTATGGAAAAAAATTAATAGCATTTAAATGATTAAAACCAGACATTCTTGAGGTTCTTTCAAATATATCAAACAATTCTTGAACTGTAAACAATGAGATATACAAAATTATGACCTTTGCAAAACAGATCTGAAAATAACCTCATCTGGTACATTCAATTTTGTTTAAAAATTGGAGAAAATAACTCAACAATGGTACACGGAATGAACAGTATGCTGGATTGTTAAGCAACACTTCTACTCTGCCTCCAGAGACCTAAGTTTAAACAAGCTTTTACACAACCCACCTCTCAAATACGAGACTCAGTGCTATAAAATATGAATAAGGGTATTCACGAATGTTTAGCACAAAAATATTTTACCAGTGTATTGTGCAGGAAAGATGTAGGTTTCTGAAACTGAGAACAACAGAACTGTGCATCAACATCACCAAAATCTCTACCACACATGTTTAAAAAACATTAGCAATACGAAAGCCAAGCAATGATACATTATTTCTGAAGAGTCTTGTTATACTGAACAGAAGTTATGCAGGAAACAAGCAAAATGGTGTACAGCATGCACCAGCCTAGCAGAGTTAGACTTTGGACATGGTTTGACAGATAACATGGGGTGGCAATGCTATCTTAAATAACTCCTTTGCTTCATTTCAATGTAGTCCACCAATCTTGCTGTTTAGGCAGCTGCATTTTAAATGAGATTAAAGAACACAACATCTGTTACAGAGGAGCAGCTTAAGCTTGCACTGCTGCTGAACACCATATTGTCAAGCTACACATTGTATTTTATGTACACAATTGTTTGACTGAGCTCAGAATATAAACTACTAACAAACATTCCTTTTCATCTGTCACCCCCAAAAGGTAAGGCCTGTATAAGTGCTTTTAGTCATTTTCAATGAAAATTCACACAGTCTCTTCTTACACCTGACACGGAAACTACTACTGAGTTAGTGGCACAACCAACAAGCCATGGTAGCTTCCAAAATATTTTCTCTTTCTCTGAACTACTTGGTCTAGTACTGGTCTATTCTACTAGCATCCACACAGCAAGAAAGGAAATCGTGAACAGGCTTA
>VZTL01065976.1:0-21945 GCA_013400535.1 Scopus umbretta | reverse complement strand
AAAAAAAAAAAAAAAAGTTTTTTCTTGTATTTAAGTTGAATTTCCTCTATTTCAGTTTGTGCCCATTGACTCTTGTCCTCTCATTACATACAAGCTCCTCGTTTTCTAGCATAGAGAAGTGTAGCCAAGGGAACTGCACCTATCATTACTCTTTCATAAGACATAACTGTATTTAAACATAAAATTGCATCTCTAGTCTGGAAAATAATTGTGTAGAAGAGGCAATGTGGATGGTGGACAGATTTCCCTACTTTTCAATACTATTCCCAGTGTTTGACATAGGCTTTTCCAAAGAATCCGTGCTCCTAACTCCTAAATGCATGTGGGTCCCTGAGAACCCACGTCTTGTAGGCTACAGCTAAAAACCACACTAAGTGCTAGGAGGCAGCTCTGGGCACTGACTTACGCTGGCTGCACTGACCAGCCATTAGCCAGGTCTGCAGTTTTGTCTGTGCCAACTAGCTCTCACCTAGAAAATTCCCAGCCTGGTTTAAGCACAGGCCAGAGATCATCTTCACTGGATATTTTGGATGACCCTCCATGGTTTGGGAGCATAAAAAGGTCTGCAGCATGGGTGTGAGCTGTGTGGAGCCAGCTGGCCTCAGGAGAGAAACAAAGACTTGTGCAGATGTAGCTGTGGGACCTTACACTGCTGAGATTTTTGCAACTTGACTCTCTGCTTTGTTCTCCTAAAAACACACTCTTAGGACAAGAAAAGTGTGTCTAGTTCCTTTCTCTCATATAATAGTTTTGTATGTTTTAAATATGCTCAAAAGCATTCGTGTTGACCTTGTGCCCAACTACAGCTCTTCAGACTAACTGATACACCCCACATGATCTCTCATCATTTCTACCTACTTAACTTCACCATCATGTTTGAGACTATGCAAATATTTTCATGTGCTGAAATCTCAGACACACCAAGCTGCTCTGAAGGACCAGGGATAGCACAGCTCCCCGTAGGCTGGTGCAGCTGCTTGTGGAGGCTGAGATCTGATATCAAAGCTGGAGAATAAACACCGCGAGATCCTGCAGCACACAGCAACATCCAAACAGAGACCCCAAGCTTACATGGGGTCCTCACCAACCTGAAACTGAGGTGGGAGACCAGCCTGGGCAGTGAGGTGGCCTTGTCCACCAGCCAAGCAGACAGCCTGGCATGGTGCTGGGGGTGCAGGGGGCATGGGGAGCTGGGCCCCATGGAGCTGGGCTGCCTCAGCAGCCAACCAGCAGCGAACCAGAAGGAGCTGTTCACCTGCTAGCTGAGGCTTCTGCTGGAAAGTCCACCCAGATACAGGCTGATGCCTTTAACCCATAAGAGACGGCTGGTGATCTGTTAGGTCCCAGTACTGCAAGCAGCAGGAAAGGGAGGAAGCAGGTACCCCTGTTAGTCCTAACCAGGGGCTGAACTGTGCCCACGCACACTTGTTGGTCCGGGGGCAAGTGGGAAGGAGGACTCCCACACCCTGGCTTCCAGGAAAACAAAGTGACCCTTTCCCACACAACACCAAATCAGAAACATCTGATGGAGAACGGTTCTCCAAAACTAACCAACCACAGTGACTTTAATGGGAGGTAGAGAACAGCATTGCTTTGCTGCAAGGAACAATTTTCACAGAGTAAGGGTATGAATCCCTTGAATCAAGGTAGACAAATAAAACATAGTGATTTATGGTGTTTTGCACAATAATACAGGTGGATTTCCCCACACCTAAAAAAAAACCCCACAAAACAATTTCATACATAATGCTTATGCACAACCAGGGTGCTTCTCTGTTACACAAATTCAGCAAACCCAAAGTCCTAGCTTACACATCAGAAGGGGTCTGGCACAGTGTCTGCACTGATCTTTTTGGAGAGGAGAAAAGAGAAGATGAAAACAGTGAAAGGTTTATTTTGACACCTTTAGTATTATTTTAAACTTGAGATGTTTTCATTTTAACTCATTAAGCTTACTGACAACCAAAACCCCATCACATTCTTATGTTTAAGTTTTTGTGGATTGCTGGCAAATTAAAACCCGATATTAAGGAATCAGTTATTCAACATTAAATGCAGTCACCACAAACTATTTGCATTACAGTAGATACAACTGATCTCACTTTGCAGTTGCCATGGGCAGCAAAACATCAGGGGCAAAATCTTCAGTGGCTTTTTATTGTGTGAGTGACTTGAGCCTGCAAGAAACCTACCTCTTCTGGTTTGCCTAAGGCATCGAAATACCCCAGAGCCAGCATCCAGTACAACCAGAATGTAATTACACCATGGAAGCACACTATCTGGCACTCATATTAACAGTCAGAGCCTGCAAATAAGTATTGCTTTCAATTTTTCTGGAAAGCACAAACAGTAATCAAGGAGAAAAAATATGAATTTCATTGTGGAAAATACAAAGTACAGAAAAGGTGGACTCTTCTCTAAAGGCTGAGACACATTCGTATCAGAGTCATAGATGCTGTAAAAATGAGTTTTAACACTATTCTTACTTTTGATCTTGCTAGGAGTGAGTCTGAAAAAAAGTCAGGCTCTAACCCCTGCAGGGATTTGGGGAAAACCATTGGCACTCAGGTGAAATGCATTAATAACCTAACAGATTTTAGTTGGAAATTATAAATTGCCATCCGACTTTAATATAATTCCAATCCTTCTCCCAGAACCTTACTTGCCTTTTCAAAAAATTTGCAACGTGCTTCTGTAGAAAAAAAGCATTTAGTAATTCACCAGAACCAGTGGTAGGGAATTACACCTACGTGTCACCAGGGGGAGCTTGCATGCCAAAAATCCCCTTGACTCTTTTTTTTTAACAGCTCGGCTTTCTTGGGGATTGCAAGGAGATTGAAAACTAAATTTACATAATTTCTCCTCATTCCTGAAACAAAAGGAAAAGCTTGCTGCCTACCTTTGCCTTTGGAGGGGAAGGCTAGCCTGTGGTGCACCGTTAATCTGGGACACGGGCAACCGCTTGCTCTGCCACCCCAGTCGTTCAGCCCCTCTCCTCAGCAGTGTTTTCACTGCCTCCAGCTCGTCTCCCTTCACCTGGCCTCATCTTTCTTGAGTGTAATGTCTCAAACTGGACACGGTCCCAGCTAAGCTAGGTAGCTGTGCGTGGGTTTCCTATGCCTTACCAGCTGCTCTTCAGGTACAAATGCACGTCTGGTGTCTCCTGTGTCCCCATCACCCAGAAAGATGCCATTGCAGCAAGTAGCCCACAAACACGCACCGTCTCCAGGGTTTACCAGGCAGGTGTTTACATGTACTTCTCGCTGTGTATGCAACATAGGCAGTAAAGGTGCACCTTGAGCTCAGAGCAAACATTTCAGGTTTCTTTTTTTGCTTCTGAGTGGTCATTAGATCCCACAGTTCCTTTAAATGAATTCTTAAAATTAGTTACTCTGTAGATTGCTCAGAGCCTGCTGCAATCTTCTCTGGCTATAAAAGACCCAAGACAAATTAGCAGCCACACCAGATGAGAGCTTTTTAAACAACGTCCTCTGGCCTGTGCAGCTCACAGGAAAATGAATCCCTTTTCAGATCCATATGCTTGCTGCAGTATTTCCTGTGTTTTTCTGGTCACATTCACACACATAATTCATGTGAGTGTTCAGTCCTAGCTGCGGGCCTGAAAGGATGTGGTTGAAATCTTCAGGCTGCTCATGTTCTTGTCTCCATGCCAAAGCTCTGGTGGATGGTTTTGGGAACTCTGTGTTCCTGCTAAACTGGGCAATGTCGCATCCCAAGGGGTGAAGGAAGGGAGAAATTATGGAGGGGAGGAGAACCACATGGCTGCCTTTAGAAAATTTTTGCTTTTCAATAAATTCAGACTAATAGGCATGCACTTCAAAAGGAAAAAAAATCAAATCATAAAAAAATCAGACAACATCCCTGCCACAAGAAACCCAACACAGATGGTCCCTGAGAATCAGAAGCAAGTATTCTCTTAGCCTTATTTTGGTCTTACTGCAGAAATAAGAACCACGTTATTCAGAGTCAGAGCTATCACAAAGCTAACATAAAACTTGGACATTTACTTGGATCAGAGTGGAACATGATGGGAGAAAGTAAAATAACTAATGTCAAGCTACTGTCCCTGGAAGAGCAGCTTGTGGGCAGGAGCTGCCCTTGAGGAAATCACTGCATTTTTCAAACCTCTCAGCCCTGATCCCAGGAGAAGTGAGTGTGGGTGGTGGGAGCTCTGCTGATGGGCTCTGAGCCTGTGCCTACTTATACATGCTTGCAAGGATGAGCACAGTTGATGGAGTCTTAGCTGGAAGGTCGTGGGATGATTTTGCTGTACCAGTCACTGCTCAGTGCACGGTGGTGCCATTCACGCTATACAAATTCAGTATGAACCTTGGGCTTGCCTGTAGCTTGTCATGCTGTCTATTGAGAGCTTTGTCTCTTGGGGGTGGAGATTTTTATAAATTAAATTTGACTTTGTGGAGAGGAGACATTAATATACACAGAGGCACTGCAGAAATATGCAGTTAGATACAAATGTAGGGAAGGTTTTTCTTTTAAAGGTAAATTAAATGAGACATGAACCCACGTACTATGGAAGCTTTTTGGAAAAATACTACTTAGAGAGGTACCTCTGTAGCTATACCTGTGTACTTGTCGTTACACTGTACCTATCTCTATCTCCAGAAGACCCCAATATAAACTAGATGAGCTTCCCCCACTGTCACCCCAAATGCGAGACCCCCCAGTGGTGCTGTAGGAGGAGCATGCTCTTCCCAGCAGGGCTGATTCATGGCACAGAGCCCAGGAGATATACAAATACATGAAAAATACACTTCACTCCCAATGTACACATTATCCTGCAGCTTCTGTCCAGGAGCCCAGGAGATGTCAAACACTGAACAGAAGCAGCAGTGGGAGTAGGCAGAGCCTGCTCCCATGTCATCTAGGCCTTCATTTGGTCATTTTGCTTGGGATCAAATTCAGGACTTTGAATGCTTGAGAAGAAACAAAGGGGCAGTTGTTATTTATTACAATAGGACTCACTGGAGTCAGTGTCTGCCATGTGGCTTGGTTGTTAACCTCCAGCGTAGAACATACAGCTAAAGCCAGGAAGTAAAATTTAATGCCCTGCCAAATGACTGGCTTCATTAGAACCTTACATCTTTTCCTACAAAAATATTATCTTTTCTTCAAAAGCTGTTTCAATTCAAAGCACAACACTGCCAAAGTCTTTGGAATTTCACTATAAATATATCTTATGATATAAAGTAACCAGAACAACACATGTTGCCCTTCCTGGGCTTTCTACTTTGTATTTTAAAGCAAGTACTAGTCTCCCACATCGTCTTTCTATAATATTTTATGGTGTTATCTCTTAAAAGCTTGACATTTTAATGTTGTCTGCTATAGCTTAGAAGCAATTAATAATACTATGATGTTTACACTGCTCTATATTTAGTACAACAATGCTTAATAACACTGTTTTCAAGTCATAAATGCTGTTTCATGGACATTTGTAAGGTTACCCTTCTATCATAAAAATAAAATCATGCCCTTAAAAAGAGGCTGGTTTAGTATTCATTGCATGAAGATTAGAAAAAACTATCAGATATGTGGACTTCACACTGAACCGAATGAAGTCAGTAGAAACACTCCTCTAGATTTCAGCCCATGTTGGATCAGGCCCTTAAGCCACACGTGGTATTTTAGGGACCGATATTAGTGCTCAGCACAATCTTTTCTTTCTCACATGCCAGGTAATAGTGGCAGATGACAAGTTATAACACAAACACCCCAGTTTTGCTGTAGAGCAGATGTCAAGCTTAATCTCCACTGAACACCTCAGTCTCTCTAACGGTACTGAGGTATGTATTGCAGCCAAGGCCAGAGCCATTTTGAAGCAGAAGCCGCCAGCTGTGTGAAATTAAATTTATTCAAAGCTGCCAACAGTAAGAAATTAAATACAGACTGCGGCAGCATCTGCCAACTTTTTGGGCAGTAGCAGAACAGTGGCAGCCAACTGAACTTGAGGTGGTAGCAATCTAATGTATCCCATTCACCAACTCAGTGATTCACTAATTAATTTAGCTCAATTTTTTTTTTAATTGTATCTACTGTCATCATACTACTGTACAAGTCTGAGGAAAGAAAGAGGAGGGTAGGAAGAGTGAGAAAAATTGCCCAAGCACTGGAAGGTAGCATCTCGAAAAAGAACAGTACCATAGCCAGGAAGTTTGTTCAAGGTCGTATTACATTAAGTGGTGTGGTTGCATTGAGGCGCAGCCTGACAAAGATGTGGGTAAGAATGGTATATAACTGAAGAGAAGAACTAGTTTTGAAACAAAAGCTGCACCTTTCTTTCATGCCCTGGCTAGGCAAAAGGAAAAAACATAACGATAACAGACTGTAGCATGAATTTTCTTTTTCCCATTCTTCAAGAGGTCCTGGCAGTCATGGGACTTCCACCCATGAAACTAAATGCACTGGTGGCACTTTGTCACATCACAACACATGAACAAACAAGAGCAGAGCACACAAGTAATGAGGCAGAGCTTTGCCTTCTGTTACCCAAGAAATAGCATATTGAGATAGATCTTCTACCTAAAAGGACTGGATTGAAGAACATGTGTCACCAGGCTAAAGAAAAGATGCTGCTCCAGAACACCACAGATCTGCTAAGGGATTAGAGTAGGAATTGGCCCCAGTCTCGGGGATTGTGTCAGCTACTGGATGGTGCCTGCCTTTGCGGAGCAGCCCTAGTGATCTACCCAGTATTTATCGCAGCCCTTTAGCCCACTGGAAAAGCAAGGAAGTCTGAAATACATGTTCAGGACTGAGAAGCTAGTTGAAAACCATCTCCTCTCATTCTGGCCTCGTGGCTCATATACAGCATAATCACGTTTAAAAAAATGGTGGGTGCTTTGTCAACCTTGGAGAGACTGGGAAAATGTAATATGCTGAGCCAAAGCGACTTACCCATGTAAGAAAATCTGACTGAGCACGAGCTCAGTCTGTGAATTTTGACAACTTGGGCTTGGTGTTGAGAAAATTGTGTAAGATGTGTTATATTGTGGCTAATATTAATTTCCTAAAAATTACATTTAAGCCAGTATATGAAGCAGAAATCACCCAAAGATACAATATGTTTCTTTGTAGTATAATATGTTTCTTGCTCTTATGCTGATGTGTTTAGTTAATGCTAGAAGCTCTTCACAGTTTGCCGTATAAGAGGGCAGCCAGTAAAATGACACAAGTTTCTGTAGTCACTGCTTAAGACTTACAAACTTCATTCCTCTGCCACTTGAAGTAAATTTCGCCTGAGATTTTTGTTCCGCAGTGATTCTCGTGGGCTCTAAACTCAGTACTTACCATACTAACAATAATCCTTTATGTCTCCAGACTCTATCTGTGTTCCGTGTTAACCTTCAGTCACAAAGTAATGAGATGCATCAGACATCATCAAGCTGGCCTAAGGGGTTACAAATTTGGATGACGGCCACATACTGTACTAATTGCTTCTAATAAATTACATATTTCAGGAGGGACATCATGATTTTAATCATTTATTCTGCATGTTGTTTCCTTTGGAGAGAAGAACAAGCAGGCACTAAACAAGGACAGCATCAGAAATTCATGGCAGAAGCTAGAAAGAGTTCATTTAATATCAACCATCATTGTAAATACTAGAATTATGCATGTATCAAATCCCTGGGTCTGAACACTTTGGGAACAGCCAGTGAGTCCTGGTTGTTTTAATGAGTCAAACCAAAATGATGCCTTTGAATGTTTCTTAGATTTATAACAACTCAGATTTAATCCCATTTCAAATGTTGTAGCTGGGGCCTAGCTCAAGAAAAAGTCTTTGTTTCTATGCAAAGAAAAATACATTAAGAGAGGAATTTAAAGGATATATTTCCCAAAAGGCTGAGAGGGAAAACAGTCAAATGTACCTTTCACCTCTGTGGGAAAAGACTTTAATTATGATTTGATGGCAGCTAATTGCAAAGGTGGTCCAGTGAACACAGAAAGCTGCAAGAACTTTCTTTAAAGCCTGATCAAATTAGTAGGATTTTGATGCTGATCTAAATAGCCTCCTGCAGGGTGAGCTAGGATGAGTGAAGATTTTCTATTTCCCTGACCTGTAGCACACCCACACCAATGGACTCAATGAAATCCTCAAACCACTCGGGAATGCACTTCCTTCACGGGGGAAGACCTTGATGGTATTTAAATAGCTGCTAGTATTAATAGCAATAGCTGGTAGATAATGTGGAGACTTGGGAGCTCTAGGGAATGATACAGGTTTTGGAACAGCTGAGGCTGTCTTCTGTTTGTCTTTGTAAACCTTGTTTCCTGTCACTTCAGTCTGCCTTTCCTTTCAAGGATGAGCTGACATACCAAACAAAACATGACTATCTAGGTAAAAGGAAACCTGCTGCTGTACAAAGCATGCCATGGGATGGAAAGTTGCAGTTTTAGCTCTGAGACTCAGATGTGCTCTTTTGATTTTCTAGTGGTAATGTGACGTCAAGGAACTACCATTACCTGAGATAAGTGTAATCTGCTTCTGCTTTGGCAGTCTAAGCCGCCTGCCACTTGGTCTCTCTCTACCTGGGAGGGTTATTGTCCCATTTTAGACTTCCCTGATGACTGTGAGAGGAATAGCACGAGAATCTGGCAAGGCTTGCAGGGTCTCCTCTAACCCACCAACCAGAATAATGGAAATATCTCTAAGGATGCTATTTGTGGA
Organism: Scopus umbretta; assembly: GCA_013400535.1. Lineage (NCBI taxonomy): Eukaryota > Metazoa > Chordata > Aves > Pelecaniformes > Scopidae > Scopus > Scopus umbretta. The sequence goes on along the minus strand of VZTL01065976.1, from coordinate 13,235 downwards.
TGGATGGATGGATGGATGGATGGATGGATGGATGGATGAAGTGAGTGGGTATTTGTGCTAAAACAGCTGGACTTCTACTTTTTACAGAGGAAAAAGACCAAAGGATTTTTCTTGGGTTTGTCATATCAAATAAGAAGTAAATCTGCCTCTTGTAAGTAAATAGTAGAAACAGGCCTTGAGGCTTCATTCCAGGCAATGAAAATTGACTGGAAAAGATTGCCCTAGGTATAACTGGTGACTCCTCAAATTGACAAACCTTCCTCTGATTGTTTTTATGGTGTTTTTCATAGGGAGGTTCAAGCCAACCTCCACACAGGAAGAACAAGAGCTTAAAATTAAAGAATCCAATGAAGATTCAAGATCAGCATATTAGAGCTACTATATATTGGACATTACAGAGGATGAGAGAATTTGAAGTTTAGACATAAAAGCCCAAGAGTAACAGAAGAAAAGTGATACAAACAGAGGAAATAGAGGTGATGAATCCTCAGTTAAGGGTGTTGCTATACCTAGAAAACAATATGACAAGGTAAATCACAACATACTGAAAATATGATGGATTAATTTGGTGCAATGTTCAGATACTGACTTCTGCCAACATTGCATGCTACGTAAGTGTGGAATTAACAAACATCAGTGTAGCAGGGTTAGGAAAAGAAACATTTTTAAATCAAAATGGAAAACCTCTTTGACATCCAGGTTTGGTAATATAATACTAACAAGAACAGTGCACTGAGCTGTTATCTGGTTTGCTGTCTGATTCGCTCTTCAGATTACCGCTTAAATCAATAGCTCTCACATTGATTTTTCCAGCACACTATATTCCAGTAAAAAGAACAATGCTCTGAGATGAGTCAGCCCATTGCTCTGTCTGTAGGGACTCCAGTGCATTTTCATTTAGGAAAATAAAAACAGGAGCCAACGTACACACATATATACAGTAATAAGAACCTGCCTGTTGCACCATAACATGACACTGGCTCTGCAGACACATGGGTTTGCTACAGCTTGCTGCAGCAACTACAGACCTGCCTCGAGCTAGAGCAAGCCATTTTAAAGATGGGACCAAAATATCTGGGGGCAATGTTAGGGAAATAATAATACCGTCTTTCCATTTACATGACTGCTATGGCAGAGGGGAGAAATATGCCCGCATTTAACTAGGAAGCTGCTCTCCCCATGTATTTACCATGACATGTGGTACATCAGCAGTACTGCATTTTCATTCATTTCAGATGCTTTCATATATTTGCATACTCCAAGTAACATGTACTGTAGTCCTGGTACTGTAACTGGCCATCACTATTGTCTGATGTTGCTTCCACTCATTTTAACCATGTGAACAATTCACAATTGTGTTTGCAATCACAACAAGCAGCTTCATTTACTCTTGCTTTCTCTCTTACTTAGCCATGAATTCATGAAACTAGCAGCTCTCCTCTCACACAATTTTCTAATTGTTTCAAGTAACTTGGAAGAAGTGCAGCAAAAACATTTTCAGAAGAACTAACGATCTCAAGAGCTACTTGGGGATTTGGAGTCAGACTGAAGCATGACTCTCCCCACAGTTTCTCTTGACCACCTCTCTGCTGCATGCATTGAGCAGAGCTCGTGCCATGGCCCCTCATCTCTATCACAGCTCTGTGCACGTGGCTGCTGTCCTGGGTTCCAGGCTCTGCACCAGCCTGTGAGCTCAGCTTATTTCTGGGAACTTTGAATTAACAGCAGCTAAAAACTACTAAAATGTCAGATAAATGTAACAAATGAAAATGTTAGTCCCTTTTTTCCACTACAGGTTCTTTTTTTTTTTAGTTTTATTATCCCCATCTTTGAATATAAGGTACCAGATTACAGTCTATCCCATCTTCCATTAATAACAGCCCTGGAGAATACCGGGCAGCCAAAGGGGATGTAAAGGAGAGAGGCTTAGCATGCAGAATCTCATTCTTTACTGTATATTGAAGACCATACTGTGAATATACTGAGGGAGAAACAGCCCACAGGAAATAAACATATGCAAAGCTGTGGGAATAATGTGTAATTATAAAGCCTGTTATTCTGAAAATACTGCTGAATATTGTTATCTTCAACTGCTATAAAACAAGAATCATTACAAGAACTCTGCATTTCTCAGTAATGCTTTCATAATATTGTGTATTTCAAATTGCTACATGTTTGCCTCCTAATCTCTCAGTCTAAACAAAATAACATTCATGTTTTCATAACAATGAAAAGGAAGGAATAATTAATTTTCTACTTCAAGTAATTTTTAAATAAAAAGGATAGTATTTATGGCAGTTACAGTATGGTAAATCTGGAGCAAACTAGCCTGTTTACAGGAAGAGTTATCAGCTTCCACTGAGTTATCAGTGTCCACCTGTGTATCTGGGAATACTGTGTAGTTAAGGGTGTTAAGGTATCGAGGAGAGGCATTTTTGTGCTTTGCTTTGTTCTGTTTACAAGATATTTCAGGTTAGTTGTGATCTATCTTGAATCACCTTCCTACTTTCCTACTGTTCCTTGGGTATTAAGTTGATGTAGAAGCAAACTGTGCCAGGCACTTCCCCAGGTCTCAGCAGGGTAATTTAAAGGTAACACTGAGTAGGCTGCAGTCCTTGAGAGGAGATCTAAGTTTCACAGAGAACTTCATTTGCACAGTATTTAGTTTAGGTTTGTACAGTAAAGTAATACAACGGTGAGATCAGTAGGTATTATTGCTATCCATGCAAAGCTTCTTCCTTTCACAAATTATTATAATTGACTATAATAATCTTCTTTCAAATATCCAGTACACAAAATTTAGCCCATTTTGACAAACAGAGAGTAAGTCTTGTGCAGCACCTGACTGATGTTTTAACTGTTGCTACGACAAGCACTAGAGAACGGAAGCTACAGAATGAGGTATGTGGAACTGGCTGATGTGGTGAATTATCTAACGACAGCAGCAGTATTTCACACAACAAATCAGACACCCTACCTTTTTTGCCAGGTAGTAAATTGTGTTAAGCAGAAGGAATGGAAATTGAGGCTCTTCATTATCTATCAAGAGACACCTGGCAGGAGAGCCTTTGGTCTGCAGGCTGAAAGTGATCCTGCACTGACAAGTGTCAGGCTGAAGTGGTGGTGAATCATTATAGACCTTGCTTCACTGCAAGCATGGTCAAGTCAAACTCTGTTCGGAGTCATTTGAGAAACGAGGCCTAAATGTAGTTGTTCTGATCCCAGCTAATATTCCTGCTGCTTTTATGTTCATTCTTGAAGAGCATGTAAGCCCTTTAAACATTTACCAAGATTTTTCATTTCCCCTTGTCTTCACAAGAAAGGATTCACACTTCCTGTGATCAGACGCCCAGCCCACAATTTTGGCTATTCTCCTTTTCACAGCTGCCTGGGAAGGGAGGCAGTACATACAGGAGTGATTTAAATAAGAAAGAAATTGCTGGATGGAGCTAGTACAGCTAAAATGTATGTATTCTATGAGTTCTCTTCAGTGTTTGGGATGGAATTATCTGTTATCTCAAACTAATAAAAGTATTGAGGCTTTGCAAAAAAAGAAGCTTTTTTTTAAAAAAAATGCTACTGCTGCAAGATTCTGTGGTGAGGATAAATAGATAGTCAGTATCAGACAGATGGTCAATGCCAGATAGTCACTTCAAAGTGTGAAAACAGCGATGGCTAAGCATGAACCTTTCACAGCTGTGCTGCTCAGGGGCAGAGAGCCATTGCTTACACCCCAGTGTTTCCTTTGCAAGAGAAGACACAAAGCCATGGTGGTGCAAGGGGAGCGTGCCCTGCCAGGACAGAGACAGTACCTGCACAGTACCTTTGAGGGCAGGCGGGGTGAAGACGCTCTGCTTCCTTTGCTTGGGAGAGGCGCTCTGGGACTGGGGAGCGACAAAACACAGAGAGAGGCAGTAAGAGATGGGCACAGGGAGAATCTTCTGTTCATGACAGCTCTGGGCCTTGTCCCGCAGCTGCTTTCAGAGGGCACACACACCCTTCTGTCAAGTTTCTAAGAAAATCATATTGTATAAATCTGATGCCAGCTCCTGGGCTTTCACGAACACAGGAAAAACTAAGATTAGATAGGAAAAATGTGTGTTTAATGGACAACCTTTATGGCTCCCAAGCAAAACAAAACTCAATGCTACTGAAAATTACCCTTCACACTAAAAAAATATTGTTAAGCATAAAATTAAGGTAGCCTGTGCTTTTAACAGTCTATGTAACTGATTCCCATAAGGCAAATAAATGTTTACATATATTAAAATAGTTGTAAGATATACATTAACCAATATTCCAATTAAATACAGTGTAATGAATAATTATATGTATAGGTAAGGTAGTACTGAAATTATTAATATATAATTTTTTACATAAATAAATGGAAGAAGTCTCCCCCTGCCCTTCTTCAGTGTGTTCTATATTACTCCTAAAATAATAATTTCAGCAACCAATCACTCAGCCTTTAACTGGGCCTGATTTAAGTGATATACTTAGACAAACTTTTTATGACCACAAATTCACATCTATGCACAAAAGATAAATTGTTCCAATATAATGGTAGTAAAATTACACATAGGGTAATAGTGGTATACGAATGTATAGTTAGCAAAAACTAACTGGAATACATTCCAGTGTTAAAGTAGAGCAACTTTTGCAAAATGAAAGCAGTTAAATTGGTGTCCATATTATACCAACATGAAATATGTCCATATACAAAGGATGATAAAACTACGTAAGGTCACACACATAGCTGGCTTTTGAAAACATAAGCACCATATTACATTCTTAAGAAAAAGGTTAAAAAAAAGCTGTCTGTAGGCAAGCTTTATTTTTTCTAACCTAATCAATTTCTAGTTGTATTGTATTGTAAATGCAATGTTGCCTTTTCCAACATATCTGCTAAAAATACTTCTTTCCCTGAGTACTTTGACTGGTGTATAGTTTGAATTTTAATCAGATTTATTTCTTCAAGCAATGTTTGAGACAGCTTTTAAGAAAAACCACTTTCACACAAATATGGTCAATCCTATTACCTTACCTTATCACAATGGATGGAATGATAACATTTATAAATAAAATATTGTCTTCTTTTGAAAGAGAAAGCTATTTATAAACACTGTGGGATAGGTTGTTGATCCTCACCCCAGTAAATCTTTGTAAGTCTCTATTTGAGTCCAAATTTGAACCAATCAATACCTCCTGCTGCTATTTAAAGTGCTGCCTGCTTCTCTGAGCAATGGATGAAGGAGAAAGAGATCAGGGAATCGCAGGAGCTACGCAAGGGGAGGTTAGAAAATGAGATCGGAGGAGCCAACATTTAACTCTTGTGCAAACAACATCAATGAGCTGCCTACTGTGGGCTTGGCAAATGATGGGAAGAGGAGAGAGGAGTTTGCAGTGCTTTTGTAGACCAGCAGTCATCTGCAGACCCAAACCAATGCTGGATGAGGTGACCTGGCAGGGTCAGATTTGGGCCAGATTTGCTATGATTTACTAGGGCACAGCAGCAAGGCAGAGGGGAAACTTGCCTTTCCCAGTTCCCTGCTACAGAGAGAAGGGAGAGCTGGCAGAGCTGAGACACAATACAGCTTTACACAGCTGTGTTTTGGAAGTGATGATTCTTAAAATGCTGTATTACTGAAGATGGTGTGACAACGTAAATAAAAACATTAACCCATATGAATCAGTGAGTTTCAAAGGGATTTTAACAATAGAAGTATTTTAACAATAAATATGTTAAAAAAAAAAATTCACTTACCTCTGCCTGTGAGATGTTTGTTCTCTTCTCATCTTTTTCTAGAGGAGGGAAAGATATGGCAAGAGAAAAGTTAGTACAAAAGAGTTTCTCAGTGCTAACCCTTGCAACTCTGCCCTGAACCCTACAGCGCTATTGTAAATACAAAATTACACTTCTGATTTACAGCTTCTCTTTCTGTTTTGTGTGTCTCAGAAAACCAGAGGCCCTGATTAGCATTTAGACACAAACACTATATCTAAAGCACTTAACTCCCATTTTTTGTCTGTGAATTAACAGCAAGCTATGGAGCGCCTTTAGCAGCAGGTCCTTTGGCCAGGCTCGCAGCAGGCCTCTGCGCTCACCGGTGGCTGTCGGGATATGTTGCTGCTCTGCCCAGGGACTGCGCTTTCTTCTGTGGTCAGAAAAGGCTTGGTTGCCAAACGGTGTGCAGCATACTCACAAAGGGCTCTACTGGACTCAAATAATAATAAGAAACCATATCTCAGTTAAGTTATTAATATACCGATACTGGTACTGAAGAGCACTTAACAGTAATATGTAAAATTAACAAACCAAAGCTGAACAAAGACTAATTTTTCATCTTAAAAGTTTCATGACATTACTGGAATGAAATTTTTCCTGGAACTGCTTGCTTTTGTTGCTTTAATTTGCTTTGGATTATAGGCATAGCAGAAGTGGTCAATAGTAAAGATTTCTAATGAAACTAAGTGTCTCTGAGAACATGTCTGAACAACTAAGTAAAACTATATGAAGCAGCAGAGGGTCAAGGATCTTCCTAACCATTGCACTTAACCAGTTTTTGCATGAGAATAAATTATTTTTCTACTGTTGTCTTGATGTGGTTAACGGCCAGAAAGTGTCTGTCTTCTGATGATGACTTCCCAAATATTTGATGCAGATCGTGTAGGATCTTTGATGCACAGTAGTCTGGAGCTCTAAAATAAAATGCCATTAAAAACAAAGACATCAATCTCTCACTGTACCAACGCCCCTTCGAAAATTTTCCGCTTGCAGACACCACTGTGCAGTTTCCACTGAGGTGTGGCAGGTCTGTAAATGTATGTCTAAGGAAAGAATTAGGTCTAGGCAATATCACTTTATCTGACTTATTCTCTAGATATTAGCTGCTTGTGGTGTGCTGTGTGTGAGGGGATGAGCCAGTCCAGGCAGATGGATTGCATTTTCTATTGTATTCTTCACCATTCCATCTGTATATCTTGCAAACATTAATTGACTTAATAGATAGTTTCAATGTATGTATTTCTCATTACCTTTATAAGAAAGGCATTTAAATTACTTATACTGGAGGTTAAAAAGTGTAGTTGAAAGCAGTGCTGTTTACTAAAGCATGGTCCCACAGATACAGAATTAGACAGGACAATCAGGAGGCCAGTTCCTGCCATTGACATTTGCATGAACTTTGGTAAGGTGACTAATCTTTTCCTTGACTTCCCTACCTGTAATAAGTATAGCAGTGCCTATTTAAGTATAGCAGTGTCTATTCACCTTTGTAAAGCACTTTGGGGTATGAAGTTAGGCTGGCTAAATGGGTGATTATTTATGGGCTTGCACTCTTTCTTATTAGTTGTAATCCAAACAGACATGGACTTCAATGATTCAACATTGGATTTTTTTTTTGCTCAGGATCCTGGATTTAGTTTGGAGGCTCAAATCTGAATAAATCAGGAACTTTCAACGGAGAACAATGAAAAGTAAGTTATGTCCCATTCCTTCCTGAAACTCTAAACTTGCCCAGATTAAAAATAAGTATTGTAAACTCAAGCTGAGGCTTGCATAAGGAACAAAAACTGCAATCAGCAGCTTTGTTAGGTTTCAGGTCTTGTCCCTAAGGATGTGCACAACTCTTTGGGCTTGCACTTTTAGTGTTCTTAGCAGGGTGATATTAAACCTACCGGAACTGGAAAGTTTCCAGCCTTTCCTTTCGCCCGGCAGCCCTTATATGACAGGCAAGTTTGGGAGCAAGAACTGGCCCTGTATGGAGTTAGAGAAATCATTCAAATCCACAGGGGAAATAGTGCCAATGAATAGCATCAGACAACATGGAAATTTAAGAATGACTTACAAAACCACACAACAAACAGTTTTTCAAATCCAGTAAACAGAGATCAGAAATCAACCTAAAGAAGCAGAAGAGACAAACTTGAGGCAGCAGACATGAAGTGTTTCAAGAGAGTTGTGAGATGAAGAGAAAGGTGGAGCTAATTGGAGATGCAGTTTGGTCAATGGTACATTTACACATGCATTTATGTTTGATGACAGAAAGATCATTGCATGCTTATTTTTGACAGGCATTTTGATGGATAAGGCTCAGTGGACAGTATAGTTTTTTAAAGAGAGGTGACGAGGAATGGGAATGAGGGAAGCTGAGATCCTCGAGTGCATAGACTGAGGCAGAGAGTAGAAAATAAACAAAAACTTGTTCTGTAGAGGAGAATTGAAAGATGAAAGGCAAGGGGGACACAGAAGGAAGGTAGAAGTGCTTGTGTGTAGCTGAGGTATTAATGATAGACGGGGACAGTGGGGTTGCAGCCGAAGTAAAAGGGGGAGCTTGGTGACAGGTGGGCTGAAGCTCAGTCAAGAGCTCTCTACCTGGGGAAGTACTAAGAGCCATCTTGGTCTAACTGTAGGCTTACATTAATAGTTGTGTGAACATTCTTCCTGGGGCAGATAGTGTTTTTGCAGTGTAATTTATAATGCTTTGAAAGCAGTGTAAGTAAATTAGTGAAAGCATGTTCTTATAACAGTCTAAGAAACTGTCCTTGTGAAAGTCAACCTGTGTAGGAATCAATGCTCTCACTACAACAGGTCAGTTCTGGCATCAAGAGATTCCATGTATAAAATCTCCGGGGCAACAAAATTTACAATGAGAATGGAAGGTACAAGGTAAGAAAAAACATCATCAGTTAGTTACTGCAAATCAGACATATCCATTTATGGAAGTCAAACAAGCCACACATTTCCCACCCTTAAATCCCTCTCAAATCCATTGACAATTATAAGCTGAATTTCTTTACTGAACTCTTTGAGCATAAATTCCTCTTGAGAGGGGTCAGGAAATAATCGGAAAATAAATCACAAATATCAGACTGTGATAGCACTTGATTCACAGGAGCGAATGAAATCCCTGCTTTCTCAGCTTCCTCTAGTTCCTATTGATTACTGTGCAGAGAGGATTCTGCTCACAAAAAAAATCATAGTTATACAGAATGAAAAATTTCCATATCATGTTTATAACTAGGCAATTATATCACGGACAATGTGAAGTCAAGTGATCAGCTATTTCTGTCTTATATGAAAAAAACCCCAAGCTCTAAGTAGATAACTTCTCCTTACAGGTTTGCTCTCTTTTTGGGGCCAAGAGGGAAGGAGACTTTTTAATGATGTTCCATTTTCCTCCCTCACAGACCATAACGTTGCTCACAGAGCACAGTACAGCTGTATTAGATTCCAAATCTCAACATATGGCTTTTTTCCAGTTTAACTTATTCTTTGCTGCTCTAATTAGCTAACAGGAATCTAATTACTCAAGTAATTTCTTGATAGTTTTTGTGTTTGTGTTTTAAAGTGGTATAATAGAAATCATACAAAGAGCTAACAGATTTGTACGTACTCAAGTTACTGGAAAGTCAAGGTAGATAAAAATAAGATTGGAGCTTTGTTTAGAGATTTTTTTACACCTGTACTGAGGAAAAAGCAGTTGAGGACTTTCCCCTGTGCTGGGTTAATAATGTCTGAGGCTAGTGTGACCCTTACCTCATATAGACTGGAGTAGCACCTGGTAAAATAAACAGGGTTTCAGGTCTTAGTCAGTGTCCTCAGGAAGAGAAACGGTCCATGTTCATCAATGAAAGGTTCATTCTAAAGGATATTTCCATCAGTGCAGATATGTACACAGAATTTTGCATATGAAGCCATATTTCTTTAAGAAGGGACACTTCTGAAAGTCCATCTACCTGCACAGAGCCCATTTCAGCATTAGAGCTCTAAGCTTTAGTCTTTACCCAGCACAAAATCTCACCGACTCGCAGGCAAACCTGCAAGATTTGGCCCAGCTATATTGCTGAAATATGGGGGAAGAAACGCCAAGGGATTTGTCTCCCATGTGCTCTTGTTAGAATAACTTTTGAGTACTTATTAGTGCAGCCACCCAGCCAAGCTGACATAAAAAGCTGAGCTACCCCAAAGGTGGCATGATATGAGGTCAGAAATGAACCGAGTGGAAGGAGGCTGCTTATAGCCAGGAAGACAACTGTTTGACATTGCTGATCGCTTTTTCTGTGAATCTCCACTGTTGTGCAAATAGCATGACCATGCTGGGAGAAGCCTTATGGTCATTTTAGAGTAAGACCAAAATTCATCTGCATCTCTTTCCCACTGGATAATGTTAATGCACTAGGAGCACCTATGCAGGGCAAGAGGTGACCTATTTTCAAAGACTTGACCTCTGATATCACCCATGGGCTCTGCAGTGGAGTCATCTGGCAAAGGCTTATCTCATCCAGCTAAGTACTCTGCCTTCTTTCCCTTGACAAGAGCAAACAAAAAGCCTTTTCTGCAGGATTTCAAGTCAGGCACTGGAGGAACAGAACAGGTCAGGGAGACCGGCTTTTACACAAAAGAAACTCAGTAAGATGCTAGTATAATTGTTGGAGAAAACTTCATGTAGGGAGTTTGGAATTTTCCTTGGGAAAAGAAAGCTGAGAAGTTTCAGATAAAAATCACAGGGGGCTGATAGGGCTTTTGATTTGGTTAGTTTTTGTCATAGTGCCTAAATGTTCCCTTAAAAATAACAAACACAATACCCTTTAATTGCTCAGGTAGTGGAAATAGCCAATGAGCTACATGCCTATAACAGGTTTTAATTAAAGAATGGTTTAAACAAGAATGGTTTGAATCTGAAAGAAATGAACCTGAAGAGCCACTTTAAGAATACAGTGTCATGGTCAGTCTGGAGCCTTTTTACAGTCCCACCCCTACCCCTGTTTAAACAGTGCCACTGGAGAGGGCAAAGTAGATTAACAGAATCATGGATCTAGCCTTTCACATGCAAACTTTAGTGCAGGACACCCCAAACTAAAGACAGAAATCACATGATGCTACTGTAATGAAATAATTCAGCCTGTTTCATTTCATTTAATTGGTTTTGATGAAAAGTCTCCATGGCCAAACAGTACTATGTTCATGAGCAAAGCTTTCTCTCTGAAAAAATGTGAAAGAAATGAACTGATTGCTGACTTCTGATCAATATGATCAATGATGACATACAGTTGGAAAAGGAAAATAATCTTCCTGGCTCTGGCTCCACTTAGCCATCTCCTGTGATGATGAGGAAGGTGGCTCTCTCCACCTGCTGCAGGGTCAGGGGATGCTTGTGTGCTTGGGCAGTGCGCAGGAGAGCTGTGCTCCCAGTCTTACTGCATGCTAATTGTGCAACCTGTTTCAAAACCTTATGTATAAATGTATGACCCACACAATTTCAGGAACCAAGAAAAGAAACAGATCATTTTCCCAATAATTCTTTATTCTCCTGCCACTTAGTGGCAGGCAAATGTCAAATTTTCTGAAAATTTGGTTTCAGTAATTTCACATTTTGATTTCTTCATCAGTAGAATAAGGATAATTTTAAATTTACCAGCTTGCCTCACTGGTGTTTGACCACCACCATTTGTATTTGTCATTGGTATTTGTAAAACAAGCTCATTGAAACCTGATTCAGAAATTGACTGGCATAATGCTGTTATGTTTTTTCTGCTATCAAAACTACTTTTCCTTTCCTCCAGAAGACAAAGTAAGATCAAACAATATTTCATGCTCTGCTTTTGCCAGAGTTCTAACTACACATTGCCAGGTCAGCTAGCATCTCATGGCTTTTCACTAAACCACTGAGGTAAGAAATGGAAAAAAGTCCAAAAAGGCAAACATAGAAAATACTTATGTAGCTAATTGTTTGTCTTTTGCTTGCTGGTTTTTATTTGCCTGTATCTATCAATGAAAACTTGACTCTGGGTATAGATGTAATTACATTTAATTACAAAAAAATATCCTGGTAAGCCCTCCTGGCATGAGTATATGTTTCTGAAAATCTTCACATTGCAAAAGCACCTCATTAAACTCCAGTATCCCAGCTGCTGCAATAAATGTAGCTGGAGGGTCTGCTTCCCTCCTCAGTCAAGTGCTGACAAGAGAGTGCATACATTGCAGTTCTGCTGCATCTCACACACTAATCGCCATCTAAATTACTGCCTGGCCCTCTAGGGAACACTAATAACAAGATTCGTATGGGAAATATTAAAAAAAAACATAGGGGAGAGAGGAATTTGCTATATACACAAGCATTTGCATGCTTATTCTATCAGGCGTTTGCAGTTAAGGTACGTAGCATGGGAAAGGTCCCGTGTTACCCTGACAGCACCGTCATCAAGAGGTCTCTCATCACTCTGGCTCAGAGGTGGTCATACAGTAGCTTTCCCCAGCTAGCTCTTGGCCATAACCAGCCCTTTCTAGTTCACTAAAATGCCACAGGCCAGATGAATCAGCTGTTCAGACATTTAAAATTTTCTTTCAAGGTAAATTAGCCTGTTTATATTTATATAGCTCTGCATTTCCCACCTTCAATATTCAAGTAGCCATTATTACTACTGAAAATAGGGGCAACAATCTCCTTTGTTAGACCAAATCCTTCTTAATGGTACTTGAAGTCAACCTCTAAATGAAAAGCATTATCATCTTTTTCCTCCCAACACACACAACATCATCTGATCCAAACGGTATCTATATCTCTGAACATCATACAGACAGTATCCAAGGGCCTACTTTCAACTGCACAGCTGTAAGAATATGAAATAAAACCACCTTTCATAAATTACACAGATCAAAATTTCTTTAAAACATACATTCTGAGATCATATTCTGGTTTACTGGAGACATTACAAACCTCAAATGCGAATCTAAATGCATTTGTTTACATCACACGAATCTCAGAAGGGAATTATGGGGCCTGATTCACCACCTTGTTATTTTCTAGTTTCATGCCAGACTCATGGAAACCAGTCTAGTTTCACTGGCATTAAACTAGAATTTAACAGTGATGAATCAGATCTGCAGCCTTACCACAGAGCAGTCATGAATTATTACAACAAGCACAAAAAATCATTCCGTCCTTAAGTGTTTTGTTTTCAGATTTTCATTCTCCCTCCCTATGATACCTGTTAAATACAAGTATAAAACAAATTCTAAATAAGTCCTATAAATCAAGTACAGCTTATCAAAATATACATTGGAAGAGAATTCAAATTTAATTCTTTATTTTCTCCCTTCTTATTAATAAGGACTGAGTTGTTCTGTCTGCCTTCTTGGAGTTACACTTCTACCTGACTCTGTGGTCTTCCAGCTGTTGCCAGCTCTGGAAGGCTCTTTCTGATACTGTCCTGGCTTTGAATGACAGAATACA
>VZTL01065972.1:0-20386 GCA_013400535.1 Scopus umbretta | reverse complement strand
ACCATTCTATGATTCTAAATTAAAAATAATGCAAACACTTTCATTCAGGCAAAGAATTAGTGTCACTCATCCATTGATCAATCAGTTGATAAAGCAGTGTAGGACAAGCTGTACAAATGCATACAGATTCCCAAGGCTTATTTATGTTTTTGAAATGTTGTCAATACTTAGTGACCAAGCAAAATTTCCTCCCTAATTTCTTTGTCCTTTGACTTAAAATCATAATAAGAAATTTTCAGTACCAAAAAAGCAATATCTACCTTTGGTCACCAACTGTAATAAGCTTTTCTTGAGAATACTAATTGATTTCAGCCACTGAAAATGAGAAAATGATTTAAAACTGATTTAACCATAGTTAAAGGAAAGTGAAGCATATAAGTGTACCTTGGATTTACAGATTCTAATTCAACACTACTGTCAGCATTCCCTAGAGTTGTTATCTGTACATTACAGCAAATTATACTGAAGATAGGATTTAAGATACTAGGCATTTTTCAAGAAAAAAAAAAAGTCTTCCAGCAAAACCCATGAGTTTTATTACAAAGCAGTTAATAAAAATTTATATCAAATGACTTGAACAAAAGCTATCAGATTTATGCAAAGCTTCCAATAAGTTTTAAAAGCTTTGATTAAGTTTGTAAATGGGAATTAGATCTTTGGTCAGATGGATAATGAACTATCCTTAACTTCTGAAAATGGCAGTGTATGTGTATAGGAGAGATAGTAGTTGTAACTGGCTATTAGATGAATAGAAATTAGTGTGATGTGTTTATTCTGCTGTGGACTCCAGTCTCACTCAGCAGAAAATCCATCTTCTGTCAGTGCTTAAAAGTAAAATTGGGTATATTAAGTCTTTGGATAAAATAAATATAAATGATAGTGAAATTATATTTGTTGCTATGGTAACTAAAGTAGAACATATCTGATTCTTTCATAAAAATCAAGGAGCAGAAGAACCTTGTTTGTCAATTATTATTTTTCAAATGAAGAGGCAGTCTTAAAGAACCAATTTATCTAAAATAATACCTATAACAAAAATAGTTTTCCAATTTTTAATTTTCTCCAGAAAAGCTGATAGAAAGATCTATATACAAAATGAACTGTTAAGGTATTTTAATATGATCCATCAGAAAAAGTCATTTTTACTGTTGGCAAAATGCTGAAGTAACTATGAAAAAGAGAAAATCATTGAAGGGTGCGTTTTATTTAATTTGCTTGCAGGACTCTCCATGTATTCTTTGTTTATGGATACTAAACAGAGGATACTTTTTTTTATACTAGTATCTCTCTGAAGAACCGCAATAATTATCCCAAATTAACTTTGTCAATATGACACATTTTAGATCAGAAGCGTCCTCCCCAGAGATACGTAAATGCCTTAGTTCAGCCCTAATCTGTTGGTTTTTTCCTCTTGAGTTTATCAACAGTGTGTCAGTTGTGAAGTACCTTTTTAATGTTGATTCCTCTTTGCAAAGAGACAAAAATAGTTAACCTCTGTCAAAACACAGGTAATGCTTTCAGCCATGTGTTCCGTTTTTTAGCTTCCTTTTCCTTTTTAGGTATATCTTTATCCTAACACAAGCAAGGCAATCCATGAGATATAAATCTCAATGTGCGTGATGAGTTTAATCATAAGATGCTGGTTTCCAAAGTGATGTGTGAAGGTTAGAGATTTACTTTGGTTCATAAATATCTTTATAAATCATATCATATCCATAAAACATTCAGCAAGGTCTAAGCCACCATAGGGTTCTTCTTTAAGGTATTTGCTGAGCTTTTCACTATTTTTCTGGGTTTTGTTGCTTGTTGCACTAGCTAGCATGATGTCTCAAAATACACCATTCATGAACTCTTTGGAGGAGATGTTGTTTCATTCTGCCTAGATAAAATGTGAGCTTCACAATTTTTTGTGGAGTCATATTGGTGTAATATGTTTATGTTTTTGATACTACAAACTCAGATGAAACAACAGTGGTTAACGGGCTATCACTGCCATTTTATCTGTGTAAAAAGTGTAGACTTCATCAAAAGCATAGACACTATCACAGATAAAAGGAGTGGGATAAAATTGCTTGGAGTGCAGCAGGACACAGAAACAGAACTTACGCCTTAAGTGTTATTATAACATTCCTGTAAATATAGATGTCTACATCCGAAGTAGTTACTTGATTTCTCTTCAAAGTGAGTGAGAAGAAGGTGGCATTTTAAGGATGTGATTCATGCTGGAGATTTTAGTATTTGCTGTAGGATGAGATGAACTGAAATCTGGAAAAAAACAATTCCTCCTAGTAGGCTTTCAAAGGTATTTTCACTCCATTGTTTGCCAGAACTGGAGGAACTGTACCTTCAGGGCTAACTTCGATGGCTTACTTTGCAAGCAAATAACTCGAAGAGTAGTATCTAAGTAGAGAACAATTATTCTCTTCTGCTTGCATCTGTATCACGTAGGAAAAGGGCAAAAGTTTAAAGAACAAGTTTTTTTTTATCTATGACAGAAATGTCATTGAACATCAGTCTACTAACTATAAATTAAATATATTCACAAATATGTCCGTATATACTTAAGTATATACACATACATGCAGTTTACTTTTTCCTCTTTACTGATATTTTAAAGAGGAATTTTTGCCTTTTTAATCTAAACATTTTTATTTTAAACATTGCTTTTCTCACAAATTTTAACCACAAAAGTTGACTAAAAAACCCAGAACACATTTTCAAGATTATTATTTAAAAGGTCCTTCTTCCCTTCCAGGTTGACCATCATCCTTAATTGCCTTAATGTGGAGGATAGTTCCTCCCCCAACCTGCTTTTTTTTGGAAACGGGCACAGCTCAATGCAATGTTACATGCAGCAAAAAGACACACACCCTCATTGCAAGAAACTTTTTCCTGATGTGAGAAACTTCTGAATGAACAAGTGCCATGATTTAGATTCTTCATTTTTCCTTTTTTTATTCTCCAGCTAGGAATAAAGAAAAATCACTAAAAAAGTCACTATACCCCTATACTCTACAACAGCTAGTGTCACTGCTTATGAAAAACAAGGAAACCAAATTTAAGAGGAGATACCACCATCAGTTTCAGTAATGTGGTGCTCCTAAGACAGAGGAATAGGTACAAAGTACGAACAGTGACTAAATTAACAGTGTAGTCGCTGAAGTGGAAAAGGAACATCAAGTATCCTGGCTGATGTCTTGCTTGTTTGGCTGAATGAGCTGCAGAAGTATTGACTTAAAGGAATTATTCTGGACTCATATAGTCCAACCTCCTACTAATTGTGGAACAGAGAAGAATTCCTCTCAATGAGAAAAATCAGTCTCTGACCTCGGAGTTCTTCACTTTAATAAGGTTCTTATAAGGCATTAATAAGGGATGACTTCTGTCTAAACAGTCATTTATTTAGTAAGATAATGATATTACACTTTTCTTATTTCTATAAATACAGAGATACCATCAACATACTTGATATCTGAAGATCTTCAAAGACCTTTGATGTCATCATTTTATGTAGGAAAATAAATATGGTGGAAATCAAGATTTGTTAACCAGAATAGTAATGTTGGGGTTTGGACCAGATGACTTTTAAAATTCCCCTTCCAACCCAAACCATCCTATCATTCTATGATTTTATGATTCTATGTTTAAAACTAACAGCCTTTACTACCTGGATAAGAGTATTCAAACCTTCAAGGAATTCATAAAAATGCCACAACTCTTCTTACTATTCTGGTCTTTGATTTTAGCTGAACTCAGTGCTGAGCATGCTTTCAAGCTTTGATCACTCAGTGACTTTGAGAGAGGAATACATAAATTGTGTCTATTTTTAAGTACAAAGTTGGTATCTACAAAGTCAGTGCAAGGAAAATGAGTCCATCTTTGCTTAATTAACTAAGAAAAATGTTTGGATAATCCTCTGCAGCTGCAGACTGTTATATTATTAGAGCTGGGAGGTATTTTAATGGATTGGTCCATTATAACACATTGGTCCATATGAACCATAGATAAAGTGTTATNTTAATAACAAGTTGGTCAACAGAGTGATGATGGATGTTAGGAAAGAAGCTGAAATATGGATCATTAACCAGAGCTTCCCATGTAATTGTAAACTTTAGTTAATCTTTAACAATCTTCTCCTTTCTGGAAGAAGTGCTCTTTCTTATGTCATTTTAACTTTTACCTCCATGTGGCCATATTATACTATATACCTATATACTATAGGTATAGTATTCTACATAGCAAAAACCTACTGTACATAGATATATGTATATATTGGAGGGGAGAGAAAGTTAGCTGGTGACAACTAACAGAATTAAATCAAATGTTTCTTTATCATTATGTAGCACAGTGAAGTCTGGTTGAATGGTTGTTGGAGTTAAATCTAGAACAAGTAAGCCTCTATGAAACATAAGCAATAACCTTTATCCTAATAAAAAATAATAATAATAGTTGAATCATGAATAAATTTAAGAGTAAATGCTGTCATTTAAACTAAGATGAAATTTAAGATGAAAGCTGGGACACAGTGCTGTGTTTTGGACTTAGTATGAGAACAATGCTGATGACACATGGATGGTTTGGTTGTTGCTGAGCAGTGCTGACACCAGGCAAGGACTTTTCAGCTCCCCATGCTCTGCCAGGGGCACAAGGAGCTGGGAGGGGGCACAGCCAGGACAGCTGACCCACCCTGCCCACAGGGCTATTCCATACCATACGGCGTCACGCTCCGTATAGAAACTGGGGGGAGTTGGCCGGGGGCAGCGATGGCTGCTCGGGGCCGGGCTGGGCATCGGTCAGTGGATGGTGAGCAACTGCATTGGGCATCACTTGCTTTGTACATTCCTTTATCGCTATTATTTTCCCTTCCTTTTCTGTCCTATTAAAGTGTCTTCATCTCAATCCACAAATTTTACTTTTTTTTTTCCCAACTCTCTCCCCCATCCCACTGGAGAGGGGGAGAGTAAGTGAGCGGCTGTGTGGTGTTTTGCCACCTTCCGGGTTAAACCACAACAACCTTAAACTTATCTTTGGGGTGCAGGGCTCCTGTTAGATCTTGTGTCTCTCCACAGAGTCCACTGACTTTGTGAATCTCACCCTTAAGTGGCAACTGTGTTGTATTTAGACATGGGTAACTAATTTAAAATCAGAAAAATATTCTCTAAAGAAGGAAGCTTATAATTAGGTTCTGAAAAATCTGAAGATCCTTTATGCATTTAGCCCTTTACTCCAAGGGCCTGATTTTGAGGAGGCATTAGAATGACCTTTGAATGTCTGTCATTTCTACATCTGAGAATAACTACAGTAAGAAAATAAACCAGAAAATAAATAGATTAAATCATACACATCCATTGTGTAAGACTGTGGATGAAGGTATTTGGATGTCCTAGGAAATTATTATTTCTTTAGATCTGATGGAACACTGTTTAAATGACACCAGTAGGGTCTGCAAATCCAGCCCATGAAGAAAGCCAGGACTTTCAAAAACATCTGGCAAGTGCACCCATGTTGTCTGTCCCTAAGAGAAAGAGAGAGAGATCAACAGACAGCAGAATGTTGACGCATCTCCATAATACTATTGTGTATCTTTAAACTCTAAATGGGCAAATTAAATACCCTGGCTTGCTCAAAGGATTTATGACACATTCTGTTGACCACTGATCGTTCCTCCTACTATGTAATTATGACTTTCAGGGTGAATCTAACTTGCTGTGAACCTGGGAACTTTTGCAGCTCATATCAGTCTAATTATGAGATAGCATCGTGATTGAAAAAAAAAAAATAAATAATGGCCAATACATGCTTAATGAGGACTTAAAAGCACTAGAAGAACTAAGAAGTTGAATAAGTGTGGGGGTTTTTATATTTAACTTTTAAACATGTCAAGTTCCCTGCCTATGCTTAATTAAACCTCTTCAAATTAGACCAAAATTTAAATACAACAGAGGTGTGAAGATGAAAGCCCTGGTTTCCTATATTTGCCACTAATTGTGGTCTAAAGTTGTTACTTAAAGCAATTTAAATTTGATTTTAGTTTTAGCTCAGTCAGTGTTCGGAAAAGAGCTACTGTAGACTGTCCGCAGTATCACTGTGAAATAAATATTTCCTGGGGTGCAACTGAATTTATTCTCTGTATTCCTCTGTCCAGTAGAAAATACCTCTAGAAGATTGCAAACAAAGGATCCCTGCTAAAGGGGACTAAGAAAACTGTGATTTTCCCAGGTCTAAAGTGAAGAATTCAGCTCTCCTGACCCCCTACCAGGCAGCAGTAAAGCCTCGCTGATACATATCCTTAGATCAACTACATTTTCTTCTAAACTGAGATCAGTTCTTTTTTTCAATGAAGTGAACATATAAGTCCGCATGCAATGATCTGGGTTTTGTCATAAACGGAAATGTCAAACAGCTGTAGAAGTCATTTTAAGTTAATTCTATTACTACTCAATACTTAATTAGAAAGGAAAGACAAGTCTTCAAGCAGTATCGGTCTCTACCATGTGGGCTATATCATGCACCCCACTGTGCATGCACACATACAAATACAGATGTTCATGAACACTTGCATTCACTTGAAATAGCGTGTTTGCAACTGTTAGTGATTTCTCTAAGGCTGTCATGGCATCTTAAATCTTTTCCTATGCCTTGTAGCAGAGCTGATTTGAGACATCTTAGGCAAAATTGCATTTTGTGACTGTGACAGAAGAAGTGTGAAGGTTTTTTATGGAAATAAATGTGATGATGAGTCACAAGAAGGATCAGTGGGGTCCTGGAGGATGAAGATGTGGGTTAGAAGGAAGCCCAGGGGATGTGAAGGGGGGCCTTTAGGGATGAGACTTAGAAGGGTCGAAGAAGATTTGAAGAGCAGTGAACAAATTTAGGAAGATATTCCTGGAAGAAAACTGCCTTTCCCCCCTTCTTACTTTTCATTAACCTCTCCTTGACAGCTGATCAGACTGTGAGGTTCCAGTGGGACTGTAGTATACTCTTCCACTGCCAGTCTCCTTCTCCCCAAAAAGCACCTTCTATTTCACACATTCTTTTATAGAATCATAGAAAAATAGGGTTCCAGACCTATGGAAGGAACTTTTAAAGATCATCTAATTCCAGCTGGGCAGGGACATTTTTCACTAGATCAAGTTGCCAAAGCCCCATCCAACCCGGCCTGGAACACTTCAATGATGGTGCATCCATAACTTCTCTGGGCAACCTGTTCCAGTGTCTTACCACCCTCATTATAAAAAATGTCTTTTTCATATCTAATCTCACTATACATGGCTCCTTGTCCTGTCATTACAGGTCCTGGTAAAAAGTCTCTCTCTGCCTTTCTTACAGGTAGTCCTAAATAAAGGGACCTCTGGACCCACTCTAAAAGGTCCATTTCTTTCTGGTACTGGGGCACCCAGAGCTGGACACAATATTCCAGGTGGGGTCTCACATGAGCGGAGTAGAGGGGAAGCATCACCTCCCACAACCTGCTGTCCACACTTCTCATTAGGCAGCCCAGGAGACAAATGGCCATGATTGACTTCCTGGGACTCTTGGGCTCCCATCAAGTGAAGACTGGGAGGGGAGCTGTTTGGTCCTGCCTTAGGGCAATGGAATGGGGGAGAGGGGCTGTAGGCAGACCGTGGAGCAGCCCTGGGAAACTGGGGTTGGGGCAGGAGAAAGCATGGGAAAGACAACGGCAGAGCTGAGAAGGACTCTTCCCCCTTCTGCACCACAGTCCACCACTCAGAAACAGATTCGTCTCAGTAGCAAGAGCAGTGAGGCCATTTGTGTTGAGCTGTGCATGCATGAGACACAGGTTAGTATTTCAGATGGTGCTGCTTGCTTGAATAACCAGGCCTTGTAACCCCTAATATAGGTGAGGTAGTACAACTGTTTTGTTGTTCCAGCAGATAACTTTCCAAGGTAAATGCTTACTTTGCCAGCTATAAAAGCCACTTCTCAAGAATTCTGTTAGGATAAAATAGAAGGCATAGAAACGTGTCTCCAGTCACTTGCTCTACTGTAATGCAGCAGGAAAAGAAGGAGACGTTTGGTCAGAGTTCATATTCTATTTTTTTCTCTATGATCTCTTCCTCCAAACAGTTCAGAAGGCTGAAAACTTGCTTGGACCTGATGAACTTGAAAATCTACTACAGTTTGGCTGTTATTCACTGGGATTTGATCACTTGCATAACAAGAAAAAAATTACCCGTGACGTTTCATTGTGTTCAGGGTCACAGCCTGGAACTGACGGTGAACATTGCTCCAGGCTCCTGGTCTGACCTGGTGAAATAGGTGAGCTCAGGCCTGTAACTGTCCTCTGAGGTGAATCTTGCCAACAATAAAAGTCTGGGTAAAGTGGAAAGGTGGTTGTGTCAGATTTTTCCCATTGCGCCTCAAAGTGTAAGATGTGGAAAACTTAGAATGTGGAATAACAGGAGACAGGTAAGGCCAGAAGGTCACTCCACAAAAAAAAAAAGGTCAACATCCAGAACTATTTCATGTCTGATTCTTTTATACAGAGGAAGCCAAGCTCCTAGGCCCAGTAAATCACATATCAAAACATTCATATGTCCAGCTTTACATCATGGGATGAAGATATGGGTGTGTAGCCAGATATCTGGACAATTTGGTAGTGGTAGCTTCAGCAGCTTCCACTGGTTCATGTGATTTCACAAAAGCCAGATTACCCAGCAGTTGCTCGGCCATCATAAACCCATGGCTGATTATGTGATGTCTTCATCATTCAGTGCTGCTCTGGGACAACTTGCTAAGGAGCTATAGGATGACAAATCAGACAGTTGATGGGTTTCTTTTAAAAAAATCTCAAAAGATCTGTTGTAACACCCATGTTTCAAACTCCATCTATCCACTGATATCTTCAAGACTCAGTCCACCTTCTTGCCTGACCATGCTTCCTTGGCCACTGAAAACCAGAACACATCTATCCAACACTGGAAA
The DNA here is from genome assembly GCA_013400535.1 of Scopus umbretta. Classification (NCBI taxonomy): domain Eukaryota; kingdom Metazoa; phylum Chordata; class Aves; order Pelecaniformes; family Scopidae; genus Scopus; species Scopus umbretta. The sequence continues at coordinate 11,440 of VZTL01065972.1, read as the reverse complement.
CTGAAGTTGTGGAACCAGAATTGAAATTAACAACTTAAATAACAAAGAGACCCAAACGAAGGCAGAAGATCGAGTGTGGAATGCCATATGCACTATTGTCTACTTCATAGTAAAGGTTTCTATTTCTTATTTGAATTAAAACTCATTTCTGTCTTCATGAAAAGTGCAAAGGCTAAGGCCTCTACACAGACACCCTGGATGGAGGCCTTGAAAAACCATGAGGATTTAAAATTCTTTCAAGTCACTTTTAAGACACTAAAAGTAATGTCCAAGAAAGCTCTGAGATGAACTCATTCTCAGTTATCCATTACTAAAAGAATGCTGGGCTAAGTGCAACGGTGTGGAATAAGAAAATGTGTATACAAAGCATACATATACATTGTTTTATGCCACACCATTGTGCTTAATCCTCCATTCACTAAACCACACTGTAAAAATAAAAATGAAATATATTCTGGAAAGAAGTAGGAAGTTCCTCCTGACTGACAGTGGCTTGCAATGCCAGGGCTTGTTCTATATTCATACTTACAAAATGCAGATTATATTTCTCTCATGCTGGCAAGCCAATAACTAAGCTTCACTGCTTTTGGCATTCACTAGATTTTTGTCATACCTCCTTAATATGCCTTAAGGGTACTTGTTGATACCAAGAATTGAAACAAAGCTTATGCTTTCGGTTGCCAAGTCACTTCAGCCAGATGGAAACATAAATGTGGAGCCAGAAAATATTATTACTGTTATTTGAATTTGGAATGTACAATGGTGGCTTTGTCTTTACCATGCAAATGTTTCTTCTTATCATGGAAAAGTCTAGCAGAAGAAAAGATGTATCTCATTAAAGGCTTCCTTTGTTGCTGTCCTAACAAGTTGGCTTGACTATGTTACAAGGACTATAACCCAGTTCTGGTAAATAAATGTACCGTGTTCCTTTACAGAATTTACTTCCTTTTCAGATGAGGAAGGAATAACAGTGAGTAATGCCTGTAAGATGAAGCCAAGCAAATCACAGCAGACCAGTGCACATGTATTTAACAGAAGAGACTAGGTGTTGGAATGAACTACCAGGGATATAATATCTTGGTGCCTTTAAATCAAGACTGGATGTCTTTCTGGAAGATCTATTCTCATGCAACTTGTATATAATACAGTGTTATCTGGACAGGATATGACTAATGTATTGTATAAAAGATGTTAGGAATTGTAACCATCTCAGTTGGCTTTATGAAATATGAAAGTCAATAGCAAAGGTCTTAATTTGCTGGGATTGTGCTCAGGACATCTTTAAAATAGCAGTACATTTTCTATGTATGTTTTTATAAATAATAATTTTATTCATAATTTGCCTGAGAAGATTTAGGAGAAAAGTGATGTGAAATACAGAGCAAAGTATCACTACAACACAACTTCTACAGTAAAAGGAGGTGTTTCCCTCTGTGAAATATAACAGATACTGAGGTTCTCTTCTGAACATCAACAACTTTTTTAGTATTTACCCCCGAGACTGGAAATTTCAATGATCTTCAAAAGATAACAACTAAATTAACAAACATGTATTACTTAATGGAAGCTACTTGGATTTAACAGAGGCTATCTGAGACTACACAGTGTCACCTGAGGATGATGAAGCCTTTAGCATCTGTTCGTACATCACTGTAGTCAGTGCAGCCCCATACTGTTATATCAGATGCTCCTTATTCTCTCCAGGAGACACTAATCAAACTGAGATGACACTTTGGGCCATTCCAACTTCAATATCTGCTTCAGCTGTTCTACAACCAACAGCAGCAAAATAATCGGGTTCATCAAACTTTCCCACATGGTGGTACAGGCCAGACTTTTGCCAATGATTGCAGAGCAATGATTTTCAAGATTCCATATTTTCTTCAAATACGCTACTGCCCATGCAAACAAAAAATGATGGGTCCATGCTATAGGAAACATCAGCCATCTGATTTAAACTTTGCAATTTTATCTTCTGTTCATCCCAGAGAGACTGCAGAGAAGAAGCATCAGCTGTCCAGAACAAAACCTAAGAGAAAGGTGAGAGTCGAGCAGAAATCAGTGATGCTTTTATGTATTACTTGCCTCATACCAAATGACAGCACAACCAGAGCCTCTTCCTAATGCCTGAGCAGCTGAAGGGATGGCTGTGCTGCTTGGGACATGTGGGGTTGGTGGCTTCAGTGAAGTGCTGGATCCCCAGAGCTGCCTGACTCATGGGCCAGCTCTCTCACCAGGCTGCCCAAACACCTGCATACCACCAGCTGGTGTCCGAGCCAGGAGCCAGATGGTCTGGGAGTCTGGAAACACGAAGACCGACGCTTCCAGGACAATCTGCATACACGCAGCCTTTCCAGGGCTGATCCGGAGCTGCGAGTCCTCCAGCCTGTGCAGCCCTGATGGAGCCTGGCCAGTGCCACCGTTAAAAGGCACTGCTGTTACAGACCAGATTGTCCCTTACTGTCAGCAGCTGTCAGGGTGCCTGGGGAGTGTATTTTGCTTCGGGATCACACGTGTACCAATATTGTTGAAAGAAGGCAGTGCAGAATTTCTTTTTTTACTGATATATATATGTGTCTGGCTGTCTCTCCTCATGTAGGATAAATTTTCTCTTCCCCCCCTCCCCCCTGCAAAAATCCCTCTTTCCCCAAACTCCAGAGTTACTGTATAATGAAAAAAACCACCGGGCGCTGCAGATTTTACCAGAGATTAAAAGCACCATCTAGTGGCGTCAGGGGGAGTTTACAAGGAACAGAGAAATTCTGGCTCATTTGCAGGCTATAAACTGAGCCACAGTCAGTAGAGGTGTCAGGGCCTTCCTTTGGTGTTTCTCTCCATGACAACTTCTCGAAAGGTGCTTACTTCATGAAAGACCAACTTGCAGGCTACACAGAGAGAACCTGCTTCAGGGGACAAACCCGGGTTCAGCAGGGCAGGCTACACAGGGCAAACCCAGGTTCAGCATCTCACTGTATCCCCACACCATTCTATTGCCTCCTTCCAAAGAAGATGGTGGCAGTTTTCCTCTGTTCTCCCAGAAACTGCTGGCAAATCCTTCAGTGCAGGACTCAGATGTTGTGGAGAATTCAACAGGAGACATTTCAAACCAAAGGAAGTATTCTGCTCAATTCCTTTTTTCCCCCCAAGACTTCAAACATTTGTGTTTGATTTCAGAACAGGATATGTTATCATTGGTGGCAAGACATATGTTTGGGTATAGCAGTCAGCTTTGGTCTGTACCTTTCCTCCATCTGGCAGCCTGAAAGACCAAACTCCTTTACTTATACCCCAACAGACATACGGGTTCACCTGTCTTGCTGGAGACTCACTTTCCAGAAACACATATTTGTCCTGTCAAGAGGTCCCCCTGTGCTACTGTGTAGGATGTCCCACCTCTCTAAGCAGTAATGGTGCTCAAACGATGCAGGCCTAAAACACTGAGAGATTAACTACTGGAATGATGGATGGAGCATGTGGGAGCTAAATGCTTGGGTTGTAGACTAATGAGTTGGATGTCTAATGTTTAGGGATTAAACAAGGGTCTGCACAAGACATCTGATACATTGCAGGAAATCTGAGGAAGTCTAAATATGGCACTTCGGTTATGTATAAAGACTGAAGAGACCATACTATCAGTGACCGGAGCTGGTATAGGTAATTAACCTTTCCAAAAGGGTCATGTTGACATGCAGAGGAACAGAGTGTTCTGTGAACATTTGGTGAAGGGAAGGGAAAGAAAGCACAGAAAACGAAGACCAGGCCTTAAACACCTGAGTTTATGCATGCTGCTTTGTCGTGCATGAAGGCATGTGTATTAAAATTTCTCTTTCACATCAAGGAGGGGCTCCCGATTCACGTAACTGACCTGCTTCCCTGCCTTTATCCACTTCCTTATGTATTGTACTATGCATTTTCCTTATCATCTTTTAACACCAGTTTTGTTTCCAGCTGACTGGAAACACCAAGGGTCAGCTTCAAATTTTAGGATCATGAATAAACTTGCAAGTTCTCGTGAACTGCTCCTTCAACCTCTGTTCTTTGATGCAGCTTCAAGCACTGTATGTTGCATAGGAGAAACACAAAAAGGCTTCTGTTCAGTGCTGGTGTCATACCCTGAGTGTAGTCATGAAGTCCATCTCCTAAGAAAGGTATCGGCTATGGGGTAATTCCAGGTTTATCCTAATCATTTTCAGTGTCAGTAAGGGCTCCAGCATCTGTCTGACCTGAGCTGATAATACTGAACAGTTTGGAGTTAACCTCATTTCAAAGGCTTGGGCTTGATTTCTTCAGCAAGGTGATGGCAAACCCTCATGGAAATCACTGATCCCACCAATTCAGAGAACTTCTGCTGGGAAAATTGTTTCTTTTCTGTAAACTATGTCCAGCTACTGGACTAAGAGGAATTAACAAAAATAGTGATGCCCCCTTAGGCCTGGCTAACCCATGAATTTCGGTTCTTGCCTGTTGGCTGCCTCAGCAGTAAGTCAGTGCCCTCATCGAGAGGTGATTTGAAGTTGTGATAATGAAATCAATTGCAGTAAGTGAAATATGTTAAGGACATAAACAGTCCTTATTTTTCATATAAAATGCAGGAGGAAGATATCTTACTCACCTGCTAAATGCAAAAGCAATATTAAGACTTGTCCTAAATCTAAAAATATTTAAAAAAAATCTGTCCATATCACTGTCACATAATTACAGCAGCACATACATGACAGTTTGACAGATTAAGTTAATTAAACAACTACTGGGTATATATTTCTGAAGGGTTGCATTTGCCCTAACGTAGAGAAAAGCCTTCCATTCTTCTTCTGTAATGCTTCATATCTGGCAAGCAGGTTTTGTTCAGTTAAAAATAGGTTTTAGCTAGCTAAATCTAAGAAGCAGTCTAAAAATAATGAAAAAAGCAAACAAGGTGTCCTTTAATGTACTGAGGTACACACACTCTTTGGTGATATAAGGTTGGCCAAATGGCATCTCTTAAGTTTCTTGTAACTCTTCTGGGGTGAAAAAGCAGCTCTTGGAGCACAAACAACAACATGAGTAACAATAATTAATGATCGTGGTCTCTAAGCTCGGCTGGAAGTGTGAACTGGGGGCTCACACTGAGGCGAAACGTGTGTGAAGCAGCAGCTCCTGCCTTCTGCCGAGTTACAAAATTGGCTTGAGCCAAGAAGTAAAAGGAGGCTGAAGGCATAAGGGTGGGGTGATTATAGAGGAGGAAGGGAAGGGACACAAGAAAGCATTTTGATTGCAGGAGTGGAAGGGCAGTCCAAACTCAGTAAAGTCAGTAATGTTCTTGATACAATATATTTTCCTGGCTTTTCGTCTGGGAAAGACTGGTTATGTCTGGGCTAAAACATTTTCAATTGTGCAGGAAAGCAGTGCCCTCGATCCCAAACCTGCTAATATAATTCAAGGGTGGGTACAAGAGGCAAGCGCTTTACGCAGGAAAACAACCTGTTCTGAATCTGTGTTTATCTTTAAGCTGCTGAAGTTAATGGCAGTTAAGCACATGCTTAATTGGAAAGGTACACACACACTTAGAAGCATACACAGATTTAAGTTTTTGCTTTATTTTTTTTCCTGAATCCAGGTTTTTGTTTTTATTAATACTGTTATAACATCACATATGTGTATAGCTTTACAAAGCAAAGATGAACCCAGCATAAAGAGAATAGAGAGGCAAAAAAGTCAGAGCAAAGTATGAAGATCATCAGCCCATGTTTACTTTATTTGTGTAATTTCATTATCTACTTAAATACAATAAGATTAATGGTTAATCTGGGGTTGTTTTATTCTTGGGATGTTTGCCTCATTAATTTTTTCTTTGCTTTTTTCCTTCTGCTTTCACTTTTTAGTGAAACACATGCAAGTTCTGATACAGAGCAATCTGATTTCTTATCCCTTTGAAACCCTAAACTGTGCTGACAAGTCAGGTTAATGTTGATTTGTCAATAGTTCATATTTGATGCACTAGAGAAAATTAAGATATAAGATAAAAATGTGATGGCTTTAGAGAGAGATTGAACTTAATCTGTTCTTTCTGGGAATACAAACATTAGAGGTTTCAAAGTGCTCTCTCTAAAGCATTTCTCCAGACAACACATAATCTTTAGGGGAGTTAAAATCAAGGGAAATGTTGGAAGGCAAAAAGGAGAACAGACTTAAAAAACCCCCAATCACAGGCCACAGAATAGTGTGAAAAGAGCAGGGATCCTTCCACCAGGGACATCACTTCAGCAGTGTGCGGATCCTCTCTGGGAAGTGCTAGTATCAGGGATATTTAAAGTATGGACAAAAAAAGTTTTAATACAGACAGACTGGTTAACCATGCAGGTGAGAGTAGAAAAGATCCTTTACATCCTAAAAGAACAAAATGCAGAATTAAAAGAGGGAAAGGAGCCTTTAACAGCTCCTGCCATCATCACTGGCCAGCACCATGTATATTCCTACACCACATCACATGCTTATCATTGAAACCACAGAAACCTTCCCTATGCTATACCTCTCCCATTCCGTCTGGAGCTGTGTCTAACCTGGTGAAGATCATGAGTAACCTTATAGCTGCTTTTTACATAAAAATTATAAACCACAACCACCGGTTCCTTTAAGTTTTGCTATCTTAGGTCATGTTGATTTGATCTCCAGACATGCCGTATCTTTCCATCAACTATAGAGATATCCCATGGTTTTAGCAGTCCAGTCCAGTACCGTACAGTACACTCATATTAGCAAATTAAACAGGACTGTGACCTTGTACAGTTCTGAGTTAGCAATGAACAGGGACAGTTCCCAACAGATGGCTTGCATGCAGCCTCATTTTTTTCTGAGAATAATAAAGTGTCATAGTATGGGCACGGCAGAGTACCTATGGGCTCTGTGGACAAAGAATGGGTCCTGCCACTGCTTAGTTTGATATTGTAGTTAGAACCACAAAGTCCATTTTTTCTTTGGAAAGATGAAGAGTGTGTGGACATAACTGTGTTGGGTTTCACAACCAGAGGTCATGGACCAGAGAGTTCTTCCTCAAAAGGGCTGCTTGAAAGACTATGGTCTGACAAATAAATTGGCTGATTGGTCAACTATGCATTTTATGTGCAGCTTCATCAAGAAAAGAACAGCAAATGCTTTGTCCTATCAGCACACAATGTAAGATGCAGACTCTCAAGAGGGTTTAGGCACTTAACTCTTCTACAGCTGTTAGGTTCCATCTGCAGAAACCCGAGTGCTAAATACCTGATGAATATTTGGTACTTGCATACTTTAGGGGAGGAAGCTGGGCAGAAAAGCCCAGTTTCAAGAAGGAGCCACCACAGAAGTTGAATACTATTTTATTGGGAAGGAGCTATCTGACTTGGCTTCATTACAGATTCACACATTCAATCACACCAACATCACTTTTCAAATACCATCTCTTACAAATGGATGTTGTTAACTTTCCCCGACAGTAAAGGCACACCATGTGATTTTCATCCATCAGAGGAAGCTTAATAAATCAACCAGTACATTACAGCTTCACGCCAAGTTAGCACCTTCATCATGGAATGAAATTAGCAAAGCAAATACACTGGCTAATTGTGAAATATGCTAATTACCAGCTCAACCCGTGAAATAAGGCATGAGTGATGTGTGACGAGCTTTGTACGGAGTCGTGAACACTTGGAAATGCGACACTTAAATAAAGTCTAAAACTGCTTATGCAGAGAGAAAAGAGAACAGACAGGGCTAGGGAACAGGCATGGTGGAAAAATATTTTCATAAGAAGTTTGAAACCTTTTCACTTCTGCTACTCTCATGGGATTAAAGGCTGGGAGTAGGGAAATGTGCTGATAACAGGCTACAGACCATTTTTCATCTATTTCACACCAATCTAAATCTATTCAAGGTCATTACCAAAGAAAATCAAGCTAGCAGTTTGGGATAAATTCACGAGTTGGCACGGTTTGACTTGAAGTCAACAGAGTTGTGGTTTTCCATCAGTAGAGAATTTATCTTTTTATTTGATGAATTCAGACTCTTTTGCTCACAAGCTAGGCACTGACAGTTGGGCTTTGTAAATGTCTTCATTATTGAGAATGAGAAGAAGATGCATGGGAGCATATCCCAGCCTAGGTATTTCTCTGCCATTCACCTCAGCTATTATGCAGACTTTTACTTGTGTTTCTACACAAATTTCCTACGAGTGTTTCTGTATTGATCCTTTAAATTATGTAGTGTTTTCTTTATTTAAACTCTACCCCCACACACAATCTTTCATCTTGCTAGGGAGAAAAGTTGAAAGAAGGATAAAATCTTGTGATAGTTCAGCAACAAGGGAAAGTAGCATAGATGCAGAGAATGAGTCCTCTTTTAATAGTTGCCCATTTAATGCCCAACTGTTACCTCTTCAACTCTTTCCCTGGAGTCTAACAAGATCTACTCAAATGCAGCCTTGGATAAGAGGTGCAGGAACTAGGACTTCAGAGAGTTTGAAAAGCAGTGTCAATGTCTGAAAATGGTCTGATATTTTGATTAGTAAAAATGGAATTAACCCAACAGTTAATTCCATAACAAACAAACAAACTATATCTTTAAAAGTTCTTTTCTGAAAATTGCTACCTGGAGCATTCGCAGCACTCCATTGGACTGGCATAAATTCTATAGGTTTTTTGCAAATTCTGCTGTAAGACAAGTGACAGAATGAAATGTCTCCCAGATTAAACATTTGCAGACATGCTCAGAGAAACCCTAGACTGAAACTGAACAGAGTTTGACTTTTTGTATCTATCTCATTGGATTGAAAAAGAATACAATTCATTAAAACACAAATGGGACATTATTTCATGTTTTAGTGTTAACAGTGTTAGTAAAATGGAAATAGTGTTGACCCTTAGCTTTTCTACCTTTCTGGGCTATGTTGTGCCTAGTATTTGTTGACAAAGCTATAGACCTTGTCTAGCTCATGCAAGCTTTTTATAGTAAGCTCACTTGAGAAAAATGAGTAACTCCATGATCACTTTAGTTAACACAGCTCAGCACTGTTGCCAGAATGTCCTATTCCCCGGCTCTTTCATCTCGCACCCACCCTCATGCCAGCATGGGTGCTTGCATGGCCACACTGTGAGTTGGATCAGGGAAATGATTCAGCTGAAAACTATCAGAGTGAATTTCTAAAGATACTGAATTTAATTTGCTGCATGCATGGGTGAGTCTTACAGAAAATCGGCCTAGTTCAACACCATCTCCAGCAGGGGCTGACAGCACATATTTTAGGAAGAAGATAAGAGCATGCAACTGCAGAATGAACCATCTCCACAATCCTTTCCTCATCTCTAGGCAGTTTGTAGCTCAGGGACTATGTACATCTGATATGCTGTATACTGGAGTCAAACTGCAGAAGCTCTTTGCCTCCACGTACCACAGAACAAGTTCATAGGTGCCCAGGATGAGTGGATAGTAGCTTGAAAAGAGTTAATATGCAGATTTTTAATAAGTTCTTGCAGCACAAAAAACCCAAATGTACATTCACCCCTTTTTTCTAATTATCAGCTACTTATAAAAACATAACGTCAGCAAAAGTAGATGAGGATTGATGTATTTCTATACATCTGACATAACTCTATATACTTGTCCCTCTGTCTACACGCAATATTAAAAAAAAAAAAAAGTTATGAGTACTTCAAAATTAAAACTGAGTATTTGTGGTGGTCCTTTGTTCTGTACCTGATAGGTTTGTTTTGATTCTGCTGAACAAAACATTAATCCTCCTGTTGGGTTTCTAGCTAGTTAAGGATAGCCTTTCAAGACAGTCTGAGAGGCAGCATTCTGGCAGAGTTCAGATGCTGGCTTATCCCATGAGCTAGTTTCTATTTCTTTTTAATTTCTCCTTTTGAAGGATTAAATAGTTGAGCTTGTTTATCAAAAGTTTGTAACTGGATCCTGGCAAGAGTAAGGACGTGAGAAAAATGCAGTCTGCAGGTAGTGCCTTGTTAATTTTGCCTCTGACAGATCTGCAGAGAAGAAGGGGTGGGAAGGGATGGGTAAGACCACCAGGAGCACTTGTCTTCTTATTGTCACTCCGGAAGAAGGTGATGGAGACACTGGTGGCAGTAAAGCCATCCTGTGAAACAAGGACAGGAGAATGAACACTATAAATCAGACATAGATAACATAGCCAAGACAAGCAATCTAGACCAGAAGTGCCAAAGATATATATAGGCAGAATATGGATGGCTCTTAACATGTAGATCCAGGTAGGTAGTTGACCATGGTATTTTGATAGGCATCTGTGGAAGACAAAGTATCTCCAGGTCATGGCTTACACTGCATGCCAAACTCAGGGCCCCCTGCCTCACACAAAGGCAAGGTACCACCAGACATCTCATCAACAGGATCGAGCCCATGGCAGAAGGGGACATGCCTCACCCGTACATGAAAAGCAGGTCGGGTGTTGTTTCTGTCAGTCCAAAGAAAAGGAGATTTCAGACTCAGGTAAATTGTTGGATTAGACTTTACTAACCGCATTTTCTTCTTGTTTGCTGCTGGCCTGAATCAGGCACTAAAGTCATGCCCACATAAGACCGATAAGTCTGAACAGGAGAATCAGGCATGAGATTTCAGCATTTGGAATATTAGGTGTACAGGGGCTGTGGGGGGAAGCAAGATGATGCAAAGAAACACAGTGTGTTTAGAGGAACTTACGTGTTCCTCAGTGAATTTCCCCTGACAGTTTGCAGAAATACAGTGAGTCAGCTGTCATCATATAATATATTAGTATAAAACAGTGTAAAAAGGGACAATATGCTTAGGCACCGATTAAAGAGAAAAGGGGAAAGAAAAAAAAACCCACCAAACAACCAAGCTTTTTGTTGGTGAAAGGGAATTGTGAGAAAGTTTGGAAATGTGCCTCCACGCAACTTCAGGAATTAGTTTTGAATTAGCTGGAAGTATTTTCATTCAGGCTGCAAACCAGCCCAAAGACCACCTGCTGTGAAATAAAGGAACACAGACCAGCGGTTATTATAGCAATAGCCATAAGTTTATTGCTTATTGGTACTAAACTTAAATCTTAGTAATTTTGAATTACTGAGTTAGCTTAGATTTATGGAGATGCAGGATCATTTAGAACTGCAATCATTCCAGAAGGGTATATTATCTAAACCAATTTTCTTGTAGTGATGCAATTGCAATACCATAGTCACGCTTGTATCAGTGTTTCCATTATAAACTCCTATTTTCAGGGTTTTGTAATTTGACCATAAAAATTCACTCCTTGTTGAAACTTGGTATGCAAGGTCTGAGATGAACAACTTGATCTTTTTTTTTCAAAATTTAAAGAAAAAAAATCTGATCTGTACTAGCTCTGGAAACAACAAAAACGACAATGCAGAAGCTGACATCCTTCACTGTCCATTTACTATAAGTTAGATGTGAACTTTCTTGGTAAGCAGAAGATGAC